>NQII01001111.1:93021-196162 GCA_002778355.1 Clitarchus hookeri | reverse complement strand
AGCTGCAGAATCACCGTTCTAATGGGATTACTGGGGTTATTCTTGAGACCTGCCATGGTGGGATTAGTGACCTCGATCACATTGCTCTGGACCTTAGGAAGAGCATTGGCTAACGTGGGACGAGTACAGTAGGTACTAGAGTCGAGGTGTAACCTGGTGCAAGGTTAATGTGTTTGACCACCTTGTCGGAACTAGCAGGCCTAATGAACGTGGCTGGTAAATTAGACTCTGCGGTGCCCTGGATGTGCTGGTGCCTCACCGTCTCTGGTGAGCAACGTCTTCCTTCTTCCAGCTGTACACCCGTTTCGCACTCGGATCTGCACTCTCCAAGACTCCAACCAGTGCTATCCCCTGCTTCGCTGCACTCAAGTGGCTTGGTGAGCGGGACGTCGCTGGCGGACCCAAGCATACGCAGAGAAATGGTGCTCCTTGTCTGGTGTTGGCCTATCACTCTCCAGCAAGTAACCTGGCATGATGGACGTCGCTGGTGGACCCAGGCACGTACTAGAAGGGGTGGTAGTCCAAGAAAACAACTGCTCTTGTGTGTTACCCAGGAAGGCGGGTTTCTTAAGCTTCACAGCGAGACAGTTCTTCAAAGGGTTGAGGTAGGGTACAAAGGTTCTGGCCCGTGACTAGACTACGCCTGCAAGAATTTAAAAGTGTAAGGTGACAATACAGGAAATAGCGGGAGCAAATACAGAACGCTAGGAGTGACAATGCAACCATGTTTTAAATATGTCTGTTTATTGACAGGTCGGTAAACACACATAAACCAGCTTGTACCCTGACTAGTACCTGAATGTCCAATCCTAGCATGCCAGTCAGTATGTTCCCTAGGCTCAGAAAATGTGGCAGCGCAGGTGGTGAGGGCGACCCCAAGTCAGCGATACTCGGACTCGTGTCAACTATGGCTGAGCTACAACGTGACGAGCTGCGTTGTAGTGTTGTGTAGAATAAGACTCTTGGCAAGGCTGCGTAAAGTAGTGACGGCTTGATGAAGTTGGAAGACTCTTGGGCAGAGTGACTTTCTACCACGAAGTCGGCAGGCACTCAAGCAGAGTAACATTCTGCAAAAAACTGACGTGAGACAGCCTTGAACTGTGGACTGCGAGCTCTATTTATACGTGGTGCACATGGCCAGCGCGGGGATGGGGGTAGTAGGAGGTTGCGGAGAGAGAGAGCGGCGGATAACCAGTGGAGATGGCAGAAGGTTGCCGAAGCTGGTGGCTTGTTACCCTCTCGCAGCGAAGGCCAGTGGGGTAGAGAGCAGCGTCGTGGTGCAAAACGAGCTGTGACTGAGCAGGATGAATGAGTTGGGCCAAGCCAACACTGGGCTTTTAGGCAAGCTGTGGCATGTACGGCGTAACGGATCTTCTTAGGAGAGGGCCACGGCTGTGGCGAGGCTAGATTGGGTGAATGTCTACACCCTTGGCACGTCAAACTGCCCCCTTCTGTTAGCTGGAGCCACAGGCACAGATGACGAGCATCCTCTCGATGGAGTCTGGACTCTCTCGTAGGCATCTGGAAGGGTGGTGCTATCTCTTTCTTTCTCTCTCTTTCTCTCTCTTTCTCTTTCTCTCTCTCTCTCTCTCTCTTTCTCTCTCTTTTCTTCTTTCTCTCTTTCTTTCTCTCTCTCTTTCTCTCTTTCTTTCTCTCTCTCTTTCTCTCTCTTTCTCTCTCTTTCTCTTTCTCTCTCTCACTTTCTCTCTCTCTCTCCCCCCTTCACAGGGTCAGGTCAGCATGACCAAACGGTTTAAGCTTAACGGGTGACGATCTGAAGGATCCTCTTCCCTACCCTCGGGTACAGGGCTGTGGTTCAGATTAGGCTGATGGCTTGGGAGCATGCTATTATATCATACCAGTTGATTACATTAAAGCTTTAAATGCGATATGCGGTTGTGCAAGTTATTTTCACAGCCCATTGCCAAGCTATTGGAAAAGTAAAATAGTATATTATAAATACGTAGAATCCTAGCTTTAAGGTAGTAGCTAAGTTTACTGCGAAATCGAACTTAAGTTCTCTCACGGTGCACGTAGACAATGGAAGTTAACTGGTTAACTGGTGCAATTACAAATTACTTTAAATTCTTGCAGTGAGAAAATACATATATGATTGGCAACCCCTACATACATCGGAAATAGAAGCTGCTACAGGGTACGAAATCTGGCTGGTTCACTTCCAAAATACAACAGAATAACAGTTGGGTTGGAGCCATTCAATTGGTTTATGTTGACGCATGATGTGTAGCTGGCAATATCTTTTTTGTTTGTCCGACTTTCAACTCAGCCCGTGAGACGTAATGGCAACCACAAGAGGAACCCAAGACAGCTGCACCCAGAAGACAACTGATACGCTCACGTTGCCAGTTGTACTAAATATGCATGTCAATCAAGCGCTCCTGCTTAACCAGTTGAACGAAGCCAGACTGCCTCTAAGCGAGCGTCAGATACCACCCACAACCACAGAACTACCTCACTTCCATACCTCGCCAAGAAAGCGCTGCAAGGGATGACACCGCCCACGAAAGGAGGGAGCCAGCCAGCCAAAAATGTCAGAATCATTGAAGAAAGCCGAAGGGAGGCTGTCGCTCTTATTTAATGCGAGGCGAGCCCTCAGAACCCCAGTTGCCATCGTATTGTCTACCTCTGCTCCTGATGTGTCTTCAATCTTCAAAATATATTACGAGCAAAACTTGCTTCAACCCTCGCTAACACACACTCCACTTGGGAGTGCTTACCCTATTCTTTCAAGACTACACTAGACAACAATAGGGTTAATAATTCTCACGACTTCATTATTAGTTGCTCTAAACTTTGCTTCTTTGCCTAATAAGTCCCCTTCACCTGTTCGTTAAAGTAACTTTCACCGGTTGCTTGGTGATCACGAAAGCCTAGGAGTTTGTATGGGTCACTGTGTTCATTCTACTCAGAATAAATACACTCAAGTCTACGCACTGTGTTCTGTTTCCAAGGGTGATTTGTACCACTACTAGCATGTAAACACGGTCCCCCAAAGGGGAGGCAGGTGACCGCGTCTGGCCAACCAGTTTCCGACCATAGAGTAGGACTGCGGGCTCCTTTAACTGGGCATTATTTACATCACAAAAAATCCACAGGTTTCGCCGGCCACCCATACTGTGCGCCCAGAGCGTAAAGGCATTTGGTGCACACACGGTAGAGCCCCCTCGTACGTACAATCTCAAGAGGAGATGTGGACTACCCAGGTCAGCTAACCCTTTCCATTCACCGCATGCGATTTGCTGTTTGGATTTCCAGGTCTGACGAGATGTAACTCAGTCCCATCTGAGTGGCTCATTGGTGAAGCATTACCACCACCCAATGTCAGCTAACCTGCTTTATCCACGTGTGAAATTCGCCGGTTGGAGCGCCAGGATTGACGCGGAATGATGCCAGTATCTCTGGGTTCTTTAACTAGGGAATTCTGTCACCTGACCCTCATTTACTCCGATGGTTAGTAGCACCTACCCCATGCTCTTCACCTGTGGAGGAGGGTCAAAGTGGACAGATAAGAAGGCAGTTACGGCTCCTACTGCCAACCAATTGCCAAGTAACCACCTGCTGCCACCACCCAGAGCCTGGCAGCCCCAGAACCCACCAGTTCCAGCAGAGTACCAGCCACCCCCGGTGTGGACCCGGAGAATCACCCACAGTAGCTAGTCGTTAGTCAGCCCCAGGGTCGGCCTGCAGGTGGTAAGCCAGCAACAACAGCCATCCTAGCCACCGCTGACGCTTACATAGCTTGCTGTCGTCCGACCAGGCCGACTATAAAACTAGCCCGTAAGACCTACCAGGGTTCTCTACCCTAACCCGATCAAAAAACCCCCTTAGATTAGATGATGTGTCAAGCATGCCAGCCGTCACGTGTCAAATAATAAAGGTGTTTTTTGTGGCACCCAACGTGGGGCGTTACGTGTTTTTTCAAAACGAGGAATAACTATGCCAGTGCGATCTTGAAAATGAGCAGAGGGAACCAGCTATCTTCCCCAGAGACTTCTGGTAGTCGTAAAACACCCCGTGGTGCTCAATAATTTAACCCAGAGATTGGCCGAAGCCAACATGAACCTAGCCGAGCAAGTCGAAAGCTCCATGACCATAGGGGCAGAATGAAATCCCAGTAACAGAGAGATGCCGTGTTGCCATCTGTCTGGGAACAGGGCAACATGTGATATACTGCGCCCATTGTGTGAACCAGTTTCAATACACCTGCATAGGTTGGGCGGATGCACCCAGATATACAGACGGCCTGGAGTTTAGGTGCGAAGAGTGCCGAACGCGGCAGAATTTAAAATAGTACTTAAATTACCTGAACTGGGCAAGGAGTTAACACAGTCAGATACATGACCTGTGTCCAGACATTCCATTTCCTATGTATAGTAGGGTAGTCTGATTAGCCCATCATTTGCCCCAGTTGAGTTTACTGTTGTGATATCTGTCGAGGAGCGGAAGAATACCACACCATAGTACGGTATTTATTAGGAGTTTGGATGGACCCCAATTGTCGAAGTTTGCAAGTAGATCGCAAGAGGACTCCGTGACGTTTACACAATAATACGAGAATGAGTTCAAGGGTAACGGAGTGCCCCTGCCCCAAACAATGGATCACTAAATCTAGAAAACATTTAACATGAAAGGTCTTAGGATGGTGAAACAAGTATAGTGAATTTATAACGGAGTGGTCCCAGTTCTGTTCCTGCCTCGCCGTCCAGTTTTCCAGGGAAGAAGTCTTCGCCAGACGTGTCAGATTTCCATAGCCATGGACAAACCAGCGATGAAGAGGTGGAGAACTGCGTGCATGCCATTACATGCATGTTCTTACGTAACCTAAGGAATTTGTTGCAAATACTCTTGCGCCAGTCAGTAGAAGAACTGGTGGAAAGGGCAAGAGGAAGGGAAAAGAATTACAAGGCGTAGGGAGCCGTAGACTGTAGTGAGGGAGGCAAGTTGAAGGAGGAAGTAAAACGAACAGGGGGAAAGCCCTCACCGACTTCTCCTGCACCTGCGCTGACTCCCCCTACTACCCCAGCCCTTCCGTGGTGTTGGCACTGCCCGGGCCAGCACTTTAACAGGTACTGCCCAACAAAACCTGCTGACCGCTGGAGAATGAAAGAAAGGGACGTGAGTGCAGGAAGCACGCCTGTTCAACAAGCTCCTCAACAAAAGGAAAGCAAATCATAGTCGAGAAACGCCAGCGCCGGGGTGTGAAGCGGGTGACCACGGGTCTGTCAACATTCAGACGTTGAGCTTGGAACCCTAGGATTGAAGTAGAGGTAAATAACCAGACCACGGCCGCCCTACTCGATTCAGTAGCAACTGGGAATTTTATACAGAAAGAACTCTTAACCCAAGTGCAATTGAGACAACTTCCCCCCAGACCTGAAATACTCATAGCAAGTGCCACTCATGTGTTGCCCATAGAAGGAAGAACCATGCTCATAGTGCGATTAAACCGGCATGAAATTCCCACTGAATTTATATTCATGCCTGATATCACAGAGAAAGTGATCCTGGGGCAGCCATTGTTACAACAGCAACATTGTTTCATGGACTGTGGCCAGAAACTTATATCCATTCCAAGCCGTCACGCCTCCTCCAACCAAACCGGCAGATGTAAACCACCAGATAGACACATCCAAATTTGTACAACTGCAGGAAATGCTGAACAAGCACGTCACCGCTTTCGGCCATGGAGGAATGTTACGTCAGACACGCAGCATCCAACACGAAGTATGGTTGACAAACAATTAGCCCGTATACTGCCGCCTGTACCGCGTCAGCGGGAAGACGAAAACTGATAATGGAACAAGGGATAGTGAATCCTAGTGACTCGCTTTACAACTCGCGCATTGTACTCTTGCTCAAGGATGGACAGTTAGCTTCTGCGTGAACTATCAAGAGTTGAACGAAATTACGCATCCCATAGCGCCTCCAGTCATTAACCTGTCACACGCTACAGAATATAGGGAGTGTCAAGGTGTTAAGCATGTTTGACGTACAAATCGCCATCCACACTGACAGCCGGATATGTATGGCGTTCACACTCCCGTAGGAGATACTCTACTAAGGTCATGCCTTTCGTCCTTACGAATGCACCAGCAACTTTCCAGAGATTGTCAGCTAAAGTATTCACCGGTTACATTGGCAAATTTTGTTTCACATACCTAGATGATGTCATCGTGTACTCTGCCTCATTGGAAGAACACTGTGTCCACCTTCAGAGAGCCCTAGTGTGTCTGGAGATACACGGACTTACAAGCTTTCCAAGAGTCACTTCGGCAAGCGGATTATAGACTACCTGGGACACATGGTCTCCCCAGGCAAGTTCTATACGAGCGATAGAGGAGGCCAAAGCAACTAGCACCAAGCGGCAATTTTGACGTTTCCTCAGGCTATGCAATTGGCTGAGGGAGTTCGTACCAAACATCCCCCCCAACTTATGGCGCCTCCTCCTAAC
Organism: Clitarchus hookeri; assembly: GCA_002778355.1. Classification (NCBI taxonomy): domain Eukaryota; kingdom Metazoa; phylum Arthropoda; class Insecta; order Phasmatodea; family Phasmatidae; genus Clitarchus; species Clitarchus hookeri. Next base: position 189,690 of record NQII01001111.1, on the reverse strand, counting down.
TTCTTGGTAGGGAAAGATGCCCGCTGGCGATGTAACCATGAACATCAAACTACAGTCCAGAATCTAAAATACAGCTTTCGGAACATCCAGCTCCTCCATAGGCCACAAGAAGGGAAGCCCTTATCCTGCAGACTGATGCCTGTCAAGATGGCCTGGCCTCCGCCCTACACCAGGAGGTTTCGGAGGTGATAGCCTACGCAAGCATGCGGCTGAACAGTACCGAACAAATGTATCACATAAATGAGCAATAGTTCCGCTCTGTGATTTGGGCGGTCCACAAATATCGCTACCACTTAGGACAACGATTCATACTCAGAACTGATAGTAAAGCTTTCCAGTAGTTACACGAATCTCTGAATACGAAACCCAAGCTATGGAGTTCGGCAATGCTGTTTATGGAATTTGATTTCGAGGTGCAACACTGCAGGGAAATTAAACTACTTGCGCGACGCCCTGTTTAGACAGCCAGATATTCAGGGCTCCACATGGCCCCTCCGCCAGCACCACCCCGAAATCCTGCAGAAGAAATCTGCAGTCTACAGCTCCAGATTAGCAGATACCAGCTAAACTACTTTCGGCAAAAAGACCCAGAGGCCAGAGACCTTGTGAGAAACCAGTTCCAACACTTCGTGCTCTGAGTCGTGCTCTGAGACGAAATAATTTGGTCTCGGAATAATAATCCCAGAGCCCCTTGGAAAATTTGGAACCCAAAGGAATTGTAATGATAGCTGCAGACACCACCCGACCACCACCAGGCAGTACATCCCGGCATGAAGGAGACCCTCCGAGACATAGGAAAAGGTATATCTGGGATGGGATGAGTCATGATATCAGGCAGTATGTAATGGGGTGCAAAACATGCTGCAGGGGCAAGGCTTATCCGGTAGCCAGACACCCTGAACCCACTTTACCACCGACATTGTGGGACCTTACCCCCCGGAGCACATGGGGTAACTGTTACCTCCTGGTCGTGACGGACTTATTTTCACTTATTTCCCCTTTGGGTGGAGTCTTTTCCCTTGGCTAACCAAGAGGCTCTCGGAATAATCTGACGATTCAAGAATGAAGTATTTCCCAGTTTGGGATTACCCTCGTCCTATCCTCACTGACAATGGGACTCAGTTTACAGTATGCAAGTGGCAGACCGCCTGTAATAAAGGGAGGGTAGAGACCTGGACGACCCCGCCATACCACCCGCAAGCCAACTCCTCTGAGTAGAGGAATCAGGAGCTAAATAATCTCAAACTTCAAAAAAAAAAAATGAAATTTTTCTGTTTTAGAAGCCAATAACAGTTATGGGGGNTAAAGTTATGTGGGGGACAAAATAAAAATTTGAGTTTTTTATGAATAGCACTTGATAAATAGCAATAAGGCACAAGTTGTCCCATTTTGTTATTTTCACCCCTGTAGTGAACAAGAGTGAAAAAAAAAATCAATTTTTAAATTTAATTTATTGTTCATTATTTAATCTTACTTCATTCTGAATGTTATTATTGAAAGTGTGTCAAAGGAATGCAAATGTGAATTACCTTTGCTTTAGTTGTAGAGTGTGCCAATATAAGTTTTTTTCATTCTGGCAAGTATCCTCAAAATATCAAAAACAGCTTTACGCATAACAAATACCTAATCACTGCACAAGTTAATTCATTCTGGCTGTGGTACCAGTCAATTAAATTTTACTGCTATGTCTACATTTTAGTCTTCTTTTTGAACATTCGCAATTCAATTTTCACTCTAATTTACAGTCACTGTTTGTACACTTATACTAATATTTACAAATGTACAAACTCCATGTTTATGTTACTGTATGGTATGTGCCATTCTCTCTATGAAAATCACTGATAATATTTCACTCAGTTTGTTGCTTATGTTGTGTGTTTTCCATCGTACGTTACTACCTCAAGTGGTGACAATGTTCTATAAATATTCACTTTTTTCACCCATACCATTTCCTTTGTAAATTTGAAGTGAGTGCTGGTGCCTTTAGGATGAAAAAATATGAACTTGTACCCTTCTCCCTCCTCAGTTTCTTTGCCTGTGTCAATTCCAATCCACCAGTCACAGTCATAAATAAAACGCACAAAATCATTCAGGTCTGGCAAAACAGCTTGTTGTGGTTTGGTGATGGGTACCACTAAATAGTTCTGCGATGATGAGTATTGGTAGACAGCAAGATTATCTCCACCATCTACTGGAACAAAACCATATGTCTTGTATTGGGAATGGTTTGAGCTTCTTGAAATCATCTTTCAAGAAACTTCTCTTCACAAACTATATCTTCTGGTGGCACAAAGGGAAATGTTATTCCAGAAATATTGCGTGGACAGAATTGCGACATTTCTTGTGATGATATGCGGTTTTCAGTGCTTCTTTGTAAACTAGCCTTTGTCAGGAGACGTTTAACTGTACCTCCGGCGCCATCACAGAGTATTTTGCCATGTGATATGACAAAAAAATGTCATTCAGCAGACATGTGCTTACCCAAGTTAACAAAGTCTGTAATTTAAATGTTGAAACAGGACTTTCTGAAAGGTGTGAACAGTTACAGTNACGTTTAACTGTACCTCCGGCGCCATCACAGAGTATTTTGCCATGTGATATGACAAAAAAATGTCATTCAGCAGACAGGCCGAAATCAGTATTGTGCTTACCCAAGTTAACAAAGTCTGTAATTTAAATGTTGAAACAGGACTTTCTGAAAGGTGTGAACAGTTACAGTATTGTGTGTCAAATAGTCGCTGACAACACAAAAGGTTTCACACTTTGAAAACCCTCTTTACACATGGATTAGTTTCTCTGAATTTCAAGTAAATTTCATTAAAATGAGTACTTAATAGTTTTGTTCTTTTGTCTTCGCTCTACTTGGAGATCTGACTGTTACACAGTCCTTTAAACCAGGCATGATTCTGCATCACTCTTGTAAAAATCTGTTACGACTTTTACAGTTTCATTACTTAAGCGATTTCAACTTTTTTGTTATCAACATTTGGTAGCACACCATGTTTTGCCATTAAAGTTCTTGCATTTATTACTCAATATTCACTGCACTTAAACTCAGCTTTGGTTTTAGAAATGTTCCAGCATTTTGGCACCAAACCTAAAATTTTGTGTTTCTCGTCAAATGTGCTAACATAAGCAAATTTCTCCTTTAACTTTTCTATTAATTCAAGGTAACCAAAATTGTTATTTGTAGTAATTTCTTCATGGTCAGTAGCATCATTAGAAAATGACATACTTTTTTCTAATTTTCTTCTCATTTTACATTTTAGGTTATCAATCTTTTGCTCCATTCTTTGTCTTCTTTTACACTCAGGAAACCTTTTTAAACGAAAAGGAGATTCATCCAGAACAGCAATGCATTCTGTCTCAAAATTACCATCGTTGTATTCTTCTCCGTCTAACTCTAGTTCTACAATTGTATTCAACTTTTGAAAACAGTGTGCACATGCACCCTTACCTGGTATAAGTTTCAGATGTTCATGTTCAGCAGACAGCTGTGTAGTAATTTCCAAAAGGACCTCAAAATAGGTTTCTTGTGCATGACAAATCGTTCACAACACTTTTTACCATACATATGAAAGAAATAGTAAAGATATTTCTTTTAACGGTATATACAGATATTTTTAAAACTTCATCCATGCCTATTCTATGTCTTATTAATGTTTTTATTTCAAATTATGTCCCTTTCAATTATTAAGTTTGACACTCATCCTTAACAAAACAGCCAACAGAACACTCTATTGCCACTTGAATTGAATATAATACAGGCTGAGTATAAAAGAATACCCCAACTTTGAAGGTATAAAATATAAAAACCAAATAACCTAAAACCTTGGTTGACCAATCAAATGAATCGTGGAACTGTGAAGTTTGTTTACCATATCTTCATAAATGTTCAATGTGACCACCATGAGTAGCCCGAACGACATCTTTGCGATAATCAAACTCGTTCCACACTCTTGTCAGCATGTCCGGTGTTATGGTTTGTAAGGCATCCGTAATTCTCGTTTCGAGGTCGTCAATGTTAGCCGCAATGGTGAACGAAACACTTAATCCTTTATTTACCCCCATAAAAAAAATACACGTGGTAAGATCCGGGCTTCTTGGGGGCCAGTGATGAGGAGCCTGGTTACCAGCTGCTCCTCGACCAATCCAGCGTTGCGGCAACGTCTTGTTCAGTTATCCGCGAACAGCTAGGTGCCAATGGGATGGCGCACCATCCTGCTGGAAAATGAAGTTCCCCTGCCGTCTCTTCTAATTGAGGAAACAGCCACTCTGTAAGCATGCCCAAATAAGAGATTCCAGTAACAGTGGGCTCGTGAAAAAAGAAAGGGCCGAAAACAGTGTCTTTAGATACAGCGCAAAACATGTTCACTTAAGGGGAAGCTTGTTCGTGTTCGGTGGTTTCCAGTAGAGGTTCCTGACCCCATATCCGCACGTTGTGTCAGTTCACCTTACCAATTGTATGGAACGTCGCTTCATCGCTAAAAATCAGCTTAGACATGAGGGCATCGTCTACCTCGTTCTGGGCACATAAAGGAAACATCAGAACGTCCCCTTCACTTTGACGTGTCGAATGCGAGCTCGCTTCCCCCTCACCACCTCAAACCGAGAGTTACGAACGGCATCCAAACCGTAACACCGGACATGCTGACAAGAGCCTGGAACAAGTTTGATTATCGCGTAGATGTCGTTTGGGATGCTCATGGTGGTCGCATTGAACATTCTGAATGTATGGTAAACAAACTTCACAGTTCCACGTTTCATTTGATTGGTCAATCAAGGTTGTAGGTTGTTTGGTTTTGATATTAGAGACCTTTAAAATTGGAGTATCCTTTTATACTCATCCTGTACATGCCATCAGGACAGGCAACTAAAGCTCCAGGCAGAATGTGTCTAATCATGTGCTTGTCTGCATGATGCAATCTCATGAAACAGTTGCATCATCTTCAGACTTTCGGGCATCACAGAGTGGTTACCGTTACATGTAATAACATGACTTAAAATATTTTGTCAGGTGTGTGTGTGGGTTTTTTGCGCCTATAGTTTTTATATTATAGTACAGTTAGTACACCTTGTCACTCTAATGTTAATGACATTCAGAATGAAGTGGGATTATATAATGCATAACAGATTAAATTTAATAATCAACTATTTTTGTTTCTTTAAAGGTCTGTGTACTCAACAGGGGTGAAAATAACAGAATGGACAACTTGTGCCTTATAGCTGTTCGTCAAAAGTATCTTGCATAAAAAATCAAATTTTTATTTTGTCCCTTGCATTTTTTTTTTTTTTGCTTTGAAAACAGCAATTTTTTTTTCCTCAAGTTGGAGACTACATTTTTCTAGGAAGGAAGTCTTCAACCCAGATAACTTTGATGTTGCACTCTGTACTACATGTGAACACTTAGCACACTAAAGATCAGATCTCTAAATGCAACTTTGGTGAATCAGGGTGGTGTATAAAAAGGGGTAAAACAGTAATTTGAATGGCCGGCATCTTGAAAATCTAATGTGTATTTTATAATAAAAATATGCAGTGTAATAATGTCTTATGTAAGTTTTTATATGACATTAAAAACTCCACAATAGATGACTTATTAAAAAAGTTATGGCTATTTGCATAGACCTCAGAAATCTGTGAAATTTACTTTTGATGCGTATGAATAATGGCCGCCTTCATCCACTTGTAGGTAAAAATCTACATTAATTGTTTTTCTTTCACCGCAAGGATAGGTTAACATAGGAACAAATTTTTATCAAAATCAAAAATCATGCAACTTCAGACCCTTTATGATTCACCCATTAATACTAAATTGTGAACTTAGATAACAGTAAGCATGTATAAGGTGGTTTAAAAGTTTTATTTTTGAAAGTTAAGTGATAGGCTTGAAGTAAAAATGATGGATTGTTATTATATATACATTGGTTCTGCAACAAACACAATTGTTACTTGCAAAATGTGTACTCTTAAACCGTGTTCTTTGAAAAAACAAAATTTATGCTGTTTGATGATTTGTGCTTGGGTGCTTTACTATACATTTGGGATGGTATAAAATATTTGTTTGTGAACAGAAAGATTCAAATTAAACTCATGTCGCCTAATTAATTTTAATATGAAAGTGTTACAAATGATCTCATAAATACAATACAACATTTTTTATAATGAATCTGAAGGGAACACTTTCTCTTCATGTTTACACGTCTTGAAATAATATACAAAACTTATAAACCAAATATATATTTGCAGAGTACTTGATAATCTTAAGAATCTGTGGTAAAGCATTTTATAACTGAAATACATTGTAACCTGTATGAATAGTTTTTCAAGGGATGAAAATAAAAAACTAATACATGTTGACAAGCAGTCCATTTAGACTTGATCTTCATTCAGACTTCAACATCTGGTTTGCTGGTGTGGGTAGGTAAAAATGTCACAGAAAATAATAGCTTAAAGACAAAATAGCCTTGTTAATATTAGAAAGGCTAAGTAACAAGAATTTTCATGACAGAAAATCCACATTGTATTTGGGTTATCTTACGGTTGGTCACCTTCCTCTTGAGTGGCCATTCCACTAGTATGTGTTGGTGCGTGCAAAAAGCAAAGTGATGTCACGTCACGTGCAAAAAGAGAGAGAGTGGAAAGACCGCTCTACCCCCTGGATTTGATGGGCACTGAGTGCAGGTGTGAAAACAGTCCCTCCCTTCCTCCTTTTCTTCTTACTAGCTCTGACCCTTGACCCTCTGTCATGTCAAACTGGTGGATCTTTATCTCAGCAGGGTAGAGCTTGGGACAAAAACTACAAAATTGGTTAGAAAAACAGTAGAAGTTGAGCACTTTTCCAGTGAGGCTGTCGTTGCTCATTTCCAGATGCGCTTCGTTACAATGCGAAACTTAATGTTCAGAAAGTTAAGACGTCAATTATTTATACTAAAGAATAAGTCAATGTTTGTGTTTTTCAAATTTGCCAAAAATTATCTGCAATCCCGCCGATTCTGTCAACATAGGAAAATTCGGCAGAAGCAGATAAGAAGTGGCACAGTTCTAAAATTAACCACTCAAAACGGGGTTGTAAATTATTCACAACTTTTTGTGAATTTTCGAATATTTGCACACTCCTAATTAAAACCCATTATGTGATCAGGTATTTCCTTAGTTTGTTGATTTACATAGCGTTGTAAATGCTTGGGCTAGGCATTGTTCTGCTTATACATACAGGGGTTTTTGCTTCTGGTACACTTCCTATTCTATGTTCTATCTAGCTAAAACTTACTAGACGATCTACGCTAATTCCTATGCTATCTCTCGCACTCACTCATGGTTAGGGCTGTTCACATGATGAGACATAGGCTCTCAGCGAGTGTGTCGCTGCCAAGGACAGCGACATACACAGAGTCTGTGGCTCTAAGTGGATGAGGAGGCTCAGCTGGCGGTGGAGACTGCACTGGATCAGTGTGTGGGGGTCGGTGAGCAACGGCACGAAGGTCTATGCCTCTTGGAGAGCGGTCAGAGGGCTTATTCACCGCTTCTGCGACAGCTGGCGCGGATGGCAGTGTTTACGCTGGAGGAGGAAGCGCTTGCTGCTCCCTGCATACTGATTGGCCCACCAGGGGTTGTTCGGAGCACTTTCTCTCCCCCTGGTTAGCACTGGTTCCGGCGAAGGCGTGCGCTTCGTCTCTGGAGACAGCGGCGGTGTAGAGGGAGTAGGAGCCCATCTGTGCTGTGCGGCTGGGCTTGTGGCTGGCGGTGTATTGCATCTGGCCGCGCACTTTGTGTGGTAATGGCGGCTCACTGCGCCCTGGCTGCTTGGTACCAGCCACCCGATTTGATTGTACCTTCACCAGTTAACGGCTTCAGGGTAGGGTGGTATCCATTCTGGCGCGTGTCTGCATTTTGGACACTTGAAAGTTAGAACATCCAGGTCTCTGGTTCTGTCTTCCCATCCAAGACATATGGTGGAGTGTGCAGGGGTATTCATGACAGTATCGAATTGGTGATGTCAGTCTGTACAGTTTATGCAATAGTATTCCAGCTCGTCTGTATCTCTCTCCTGATCCTACTAGCCCAGGCATGTGTAATTGAAAACAGCATCACAGTGCGTGCAGGTGTATAAAAGTAGCCTGTGCACTCCTCTACGGCACAGATTTGCCCTACGCTCTCCTCAATGTTTATGACTGTGGCTATTTCATATTCGCTTCAAGGCACCACACATGTTTACCATAACTCCCTGAAGTCTGTACTGTGGTCGATTTTGGGGGCCCCAAGGGCTTTTCTCAGGGGTTTTTCCTCAGTGGCTTCCCAGTCTTAAGTACGTTGGCTTGTAGTTGCAAATTCCTCAATGGCCCCATGTTGGGCTCCTTGAAAGAAAAAGTTGACGCACAACCTATTGGGTGGTGTTGGTGTATGCTCAACGTAGGTCCTTTCCCCCACCCCCACGTGAGAAGCAGGTGTCGTCCACTTGACGGGGTTACTATTAGAGGGTGATCTGGCCATTTTTTTAAGGTCAATAATGGAGTCCCGCTAGTAGGAGTAGTTTGCACGTGAGACTGTGTTTACTCTATCTCATTTAACTTGCTAAGATTGTTACATTTCGACGAAAGTAGCACCAATATTTACTTTTTGTTTATGATCCTTTCGCCATCAGCTGGTGCATCAAGTGGTGTCTGTATATTTTATTAACAAGCTGTCAACTAATCCACTTAACATTGTAATGCTAAACAAATGTTGAGGTATTTATAGACAGTCATCTGTCTAAAAAAATTCATCGGTTATAAAAATTTTAATTGTAAACCTTGCAAAAAAATGAAATATTTGTTAACTCATTTTTACTTTATTACAGACAACAAATTTGGGTTAACATTTGTGAGGTTGTAATTGTTGTTCTTATCACATTTTGGACGTTTACAGTTAATATGTTACGACTGGAAATAAAAGTAATTCAGGGAACTTGCTTGACAACGCAATTTAATTCACCAACAAATTTTTCAAAACAGGTATTCTCCAATTACTGATATTAAACAGCTCGGGTTGGAAATATGTGGCATGGAATAACTTAATAAGTGCTTAAAAGCTACTCATTCGTGTCCCATTTTCTTTGTTTTATTAATACAGTACAATAACTAAACAGTAAAGACGAAGAGCATAGTGTGTAATGGACGTAGGCGTAATGATTACAGGCCCTTTAGAAATAACTAGTAATCTAAATCGCTGTACATGGAAATACATGTATTACTTTAAAAATGATACAAGGCCCACAGAATGATAAAACCATTGGTATCTGTTCGTAAATTTATTATTTTACAAAAGAAAGCAATTTTTTTTCTGTCTGGTAGTGTTTCGGGAGCATGCTAACAGATGGTGTAGCAGGGCGTGTTCATCAACAGGTAGCAAGCAGTACATTGCCCTCTTGATCCCATCTTTTTAAAAGTTTGCTTTTCTCCTATTACTGGTTTGAAATGATAGAAGTTTGAAATATATTTCGTCAAATTATTTTAAAAGTGATTTAACAATACCATGTGATATTTCTGTAGGTTTTAGAATAAATATCAAGCATGTATGGATGGCATAGTGAGTGGGGATACAATGTAATAACTCCCAATGTTTGAAGTTGGGTTTAATTTGAATACGGATCTTTTAATTTGCATTTCATTTTCAATGCCTATACATTACTGCTCTAGCAAGAAGTTTAGTTTGTAACACTAACAACAGCTGGTTTGTGACCATGTAAAATAAAATGTATTAATTAATCTAGGAACTCTTTCTTATCTGCATATTTTCTGGTTGTCTGATGTGTGTCTGCAGTGCAGTCATAGTAGCCAACTTAATACTAATTTTAATTTGTTTATGCATCAGCTGATACAAGATTTTGTAAATGGCAGGTTGTTTGTTTCGTATAGGTCAAGTTGCCACTCACCGACTGTCATTATCTTGCCAAGTTATAAGATTCAGAGAGTAACTATGGGTTACGTTCAGGCATTTGACCACCTTGTCTGTAGCCGAGGACCGTCTTTGAGCTACTGGTTTCTTCGGGGGTGTGGTAGGTTTTGGCGAAACAGTAAGGGGGCTCTGGGATGTGCCAGAGCAGATTTCTGTTCTTTCCAGGGAAGCTGGTGGATGTTCCCCTCTGCCAAACAGCTTCCTCTCACTTCCACGGATATACTCGTCTGACACCCTGTTCCCTACTTTCCAGGCCTCTAACTAGGGCTAGTGTATGTTTGGCCGTTTTGATGCGTGATGTCTGGGTTAAGATGATGCACGTCACCCTTAGCAAGGGTTTCACTAGTTGTCAGGTAAGAGAAATGGGTTAAAGCAAACTCTACTTAGGGGGAGTTTGCATCAAGCAGCACTTGGCTTTAACTAGCCCTGTATACAGGGTTGGGCAGGTAGGCTGTCCGCGAGGTATGTAGTCGATCGGTACCGTGAGAGCCCTTCTGGCAGCTAGGGTTGGTGCCGGTACTGGTTAACCTTGTCTGGGCCATACCCTAGGTCGATAGACGACTAGAGGCAGATATCTTGGTCCAGTGTCCCGTCCTAGGGTGGCTGGATGTGGTCCTCTGGTGTTCTGGCTGCAGCTTGTCGCCAGTGGAGGTGACTGGTCACTGCGGACAGTAGCTCGTCAAAGCAATGCCCAAGGCCAAAGGCAGGCCCAGGTGGATGCAGGTCTCCGGCGGTCTGACGAGGTAGCGTAAAGAGGTTGCTAGGGAGGACTGGGAGGTGATGCCTCTGCAGTCTATGGGTGGCTTGAGCTCGTTCCCGGGGGTGATGCAGCTGAGTGCTGACGGTGTCGGTTACCTAGCAACTAATTGCCCTCAGCGGCAGTAACTGTCCTCTTGCCACTCCACTTAGTACCACCTCTATGGGTGAATGGCATGGGTCAAATGTACTTTGGTCTACCTCCATGAAACAGGGCCTGGCAACTAGAGTGTTCCGAGAGGCGACTAGGTCACTCCTCGTCGGTCCTGTAACTCCAACCAGCGAATCTCACACGATGGATGGAGTGGGTTAGCTCTGATTTGGATAGCCTTACAGTTTCTTTGAGAGTCACTCAGAAGTGACTAGGTCGCTCCTCGCCAGACCTGGCACTCCAACTGGTGAATCTCGCGCAGTGGATGGAGTGGGTCAGCTGACTTGGGTGGCCCAACCGCTTCCTTGCGAAATCTTTCTAGTAGGGCTTTTTACCGTCCTGTGCACCAGGTACCTTTCTGTACCTTGTCCACAGTTCGGGTGGCCTGCTAATATGTTGTGTTTGGTGACTAATGTGCTGCCCTGGTTAGGGGAAGCCTGCAGTCCTACACTAGGATCGGAAATCAATGGAAAAGCTGTGTTCACCTATTTCGCCCTTGAGAGGTAAGGAAATCACAGTTTCACCCTAGATTCCTGTACTTTCTCCCGAAATTTCCTAATTACTGATGTAACCGGCAGAAGTTAACGTTACATTAGTACAGGTGAAGAGGACCGGTTAGCAAATGACAAGACCAAATTAATTAGGTAGCCCTGATAACAACTGGACCCTAACTGTCGACTGTGTTAGTCCTGAAGAGACTCATGTGTCACTACCATGGTGGTGAGTTGAAGGGGCGAAAACTTCTTCGGTGGTTGCTGAATCTAGATGTACGTCTTGGTTACTGGCTGTGCTGGGGCTTCCTTGCGAGGAGGAAGTAGAGAGCAGAGAACCTTAGCAGGACTTTTGTTAAGGCAAGCTGCTGAGATGAACTGCCATTCCTCGGCGATACTTGGCCTTACATATCCTGGCTGTGGGTGTGTGTCTGGTTTCTTCGGCCATCATGTATCTCCAGCAGGATGATTCCTGTATTCATGGGTGGTGCAGCACTGGCTGCGATCTCTCTGAAAGGTTGAAAGCTAGGTAGATTCCTTGTGGGTGGGCGGTATACTTAGCTTGCTTAGGTGCAACTCTCATGCCTCTCTTTGCTGGTCTTCTCTGGCTGGGGTGCTAATATTCCGTGCCTGTCTAGCGTACTGAGTATTAGTGGTTTGACTGCCGTTTCCTTGGGTGTCCCTAGTCAAGAAGCAAGCCTAATGGCTGTGGAGGCAAGCTAGCTCGGAGTTTGATACTCTGTTTGGGTGCCGTGCTGCCACACGTACTGAGGTGAGTCTAAAAAAATATACTCAAAAACATGTCGCACATCAGCTTTATCTCACCCAGTCTTGTGGCGAGGCATAAGGGGTAGATAGTGCAGACAGATCAATAGTGGGTGCGTAGCTATTGGGTAGTTGAGAAGCGCAGGAGGCTTTGGTGCGGTGGCAGGTTGTGTGACAATCTAGATTGACAATGAGAATCAGCTAGTGGCAAGCAAAGCTTGAGTTGTCTGTACGCAGTCGGGCAGAGTGAACTGGCGGTTGAAGAAGTCGGTGCCCGGTCTGGCAAAGCAACTTCCTACATCTGAGTTGCGTGAGACAGCCTCAAACTACAGGATGAGGCCTCTATTTATACCCAGAGGCAGGATCTGTGCAAGGGGTGCGGGGGTAGCAGAGGAGTCGTGGCGGAGATGGCCGAAGCTGGCTGCTCGTTTCCCCTTCGCGGCCGAAAGCCAAAGGTAAAAGCGCTGCGCCATGATACGAAGCGGGTTGCGGTCCAACTGGTTACATCAGCTGGGCCTAACCAACTTTGGGCTTCAATGGCAACTGACTTCAATGACAATTCTTTGTTCCACATGGATCACTGTAACAACAGTTGGGTAGTAGTAGTATGTCCATACTAACTGTAATAGGTGCCATCTGTACAAAGGTATGTTACAAGGTTCTCATTATTATAACTGACACATTATGTAAAAGCAGTACACAAACAAAATCATTGCACGAAAAAATAAAATTATTTTTTCAACAGGTATTACTAACAACAGTTAGATTATAGGTGTGCAAGCCTGGGATTTTTAGTTCGAGCTGAGCTTGATTGAGCCTACTGAAAAGTTCCCGAGCTCAAGCTCAACCCCTTTTATTGCACAAAAAAATGAGTTCTATAATTAAGGTACTATGGGTATTTTGAAGGTAATGTGTGTTCATATCTGCTGTTTTAAGGAATAATTTTATCAGAACGCACTTTACTCAAAGTATTGTCGTCGTCGTTGTTGTTTTTTATGATTTGTTCAGTTTTGATTAAATAGATTCAGAATTTTTTTCACTACTTTTTCTAAATTTTCTGGGATTTGTAAAATACAATGCAATATCACAAAGCAATAAATATGTGTATAATTAATATTTGTTTGGCAAAATGTTAAATTGAAGTGCTTAATTTTAAGTAAATATGTAATTTTAATTGCTAAAATTTACCAGTTCAATAAAAAAAAATTATTTAACAATCAATATATGCACTACGTGTGTCCGTGTGTACTTGCATGTGTGTGCGTGTGTAAATGAGTCTGTTGACATGAATGTATAAAATGCCAACAACTCTCAATTCTACGACTTCACTGTAACGGTTCCCAGGAAAAGGTTTGTTATTTCGAAGGGTCATTATCTCAAGCTGTCATTGTTAGAATTTTGACACCCCAACCCTTACTCTCAAAAATCCCGCTAAAGTCTTACTTATGCCACTTTTGAATGTGACTCGCTGCCAAATTTCACAATCAAGTCTCAATTATACGACTTTTCAAGTTACTTGGGAATGGGCTCATACGCTCTTTGCACTTGTAAGAATCAATTTGTTAAAACTTTCTTTTAACCCCCCAAAACACAAAAACTTCATTTTTTGCATTAAGTCCATTTTCATTCGTCTGTAGCACAAAAACAACTCATTGTTTTTAAAATTTGTTAATTATTTTAATAATTGCAAAGTCCATTTTCAATGCCTTCTCAACGAAAAAAACAAAAAAAAAACAAATGCTATATTAACAAAACATTAATTTATTTTAATGGGCAGAATTTTTTCTAACAAAATGGTATCCCAGACACTTGAAACAAAACCTACGTTATCGACAAAAATAGTGTAAATGTAGCTGCGTATCTTTTAACAAGTTCACATTCCATTTTCAATGGGTTTTTGCAGGAAATTCAGAGGATTTATTTACAAAACAACTACTTATTATTAACAAAAAATAACTTATCATTAAAGCTGCATTACGTGGTTCCTGCGACATTGGAGTGGAAGAAGGGTGGATGATGTGACAGGGTAAGTATGGCTTCTCTGAGCCATGTGCTAACCAGTAATGCCAACCCTATTGAAAAATAAATCTATTTACATTGCTGGAAAAAAATAGTAGTTTTCTGTAGCAAATACGTTATATCTCCATTTTAATACATTGACAAGTTTTCTGTAGATTTGACTGCCACCACTTTTGCCACACTGTCGCTTTCAATTTTGTTTACTGTGTGGGAAAGAAACTTCACAAATCAAAACACAAGAAATAAGACTACAATGTGGTTGCATGCAATAGCCTCCTCGTACTAATCTACCTTTGTAGTTTACACTCTGCTTCTTTGCGGATTGTTAGTGATGTTTGCTATTGGATGTTAGGCAAGAAATCTGTAGAAATTAAATTATTTCGGTCCACAAACATCAGTTTTGGTAGATCTACCCAAATTTGGGTAGGGTTAGCAATGCTGGTGCTAACTGCCGACTCTGTTTGTGGTGTGCGTGCAGAGAGTAGTAGTTTGTGTAGGACTGACAAAGGATGGGGGAGGACTGTGCACGTACTCTGCGATCGATAACGCTGGCGCTTGCCTGGCAACAGCTTTCTTTGTTTAGAGGTGTTTGTCGGATTGGCAACACCTGCTCTGCTTGTTGACTGGCACTCAATGTATCAAATGACAAGCACTAGGAAAAGTTTTTTTGTCCTAATTTTTTGTTATTGCCTTAAAAGTGAATCTTTAGAAATGCTGATTAACTTACATGATTGAGATATGCTAAAAAATACTTCCATGTTAAAAGAAAATTGTTTTAAGAATTGATACACTTGATACACCTTAATAGAAACTAGTCTTCGAATGTGAGCAATTTCGCGAACGTCGTTCGTATGCAGGCACCACAAAATAAATAAAGCCGTTAAAATTCTCAAGAGTTTGCGCAGTCTTCCAAATAGATAAATAAAACCTTCCCAGGCCACCCTTCTCTTCCTTTTTTCCTGGTCTCCCACTTCAGGATATTATTTGTCAGTCGACAGCGGGAGAGGGAGGGTGGCACAAAAAGAAGAAAAAAAACTGGCAACCACGTGGTTGGAACAATTACTACACACAAACCCAACTGGCAGTGGTTGTTGAGCCATATTTTCTCTAATACCGTCTGGCACACGCTCCACATGTTAGTTGCCTTTGGTCAAATGTTATCGCATCATGTTATTCAGCCATCAATTATTGAAACTTGATTTTCAGTTAAGTATTCTGGGATGTCCATTATAGTAAAAAAAATTCAAAGAAAGCCTTAACAGTAGTCGTAAAGACCTCAAGAGATACTTCAAGGATGATAAAATGTAGGGGAACTCTCTGTTATCCCTCTCATTTTTCTTTCTTTCATCATCACTCCTCTTTCTTATTCATCACTGGACGACCCCTTCTGGTCGCCCTCCACCCCACCCCTCCAACACACATTGCAAGCAATCACTATTTTTGACCTTTTCTACATCCTTATTGCCAGTGTTTTCCTTCAGCACTTCAGCAATACACAGGCAAAAAGGCATATAAGAAAATAGAAACTGTACAGTGGCTCTGTGATTTGGCGTGGCAAAAACTAACATCTGTGGGTGGCAGAAGCAACCCTGGAAAAGTTGATTTTTACATTCAAAGAGAGGGAAGGGGCATCACTATTTTTTGGGGATGAGTGGATGGTTACATTCTAGCATGCTGGCATTCTTTTCATGACCTTAGCATTCTTTTCATGGTTTTCATGGCCGTCACGTTTTCTGGTAAAAATAGAAAAAAGGAGCAGGAGGATATCAGAGACAGGAAAGGTCACCCTACAGGATCTTTTTGTCTGCAGACCGTTTTAAGGCAATGCATCATTTATAAATTATCTGAATTTTACATTCTCTTTGAGGAAATTTTACTTTGAATTACATATTGTGCAAAGTTTTGAATTATCCAAACTCCAAAGCATGTAAAACCCCATTCTTATGTTCGGAGACTAACATCAACTTTGAATTACATAGTATTTCGTACTAACTGTAGTACAGCACACGAGAAGAGAATCAGACAACTGTTCGCGATTGGTTTGAAGAACATTCTAGAAAATTCCAGCAAATGATTTGGCCACCAAGATCACCCGACATGAATCCCATCAAACATTTATGGGACATAATCGAGAAGTCAGTTTGTGCACAAACTCTTGCACCGGCAACACTTTCCCCACAATAAATGCAACTAACTTATTTTTCTACCAAACTTTCACAGTTCTAGAGAAAAGGGTTGTTACTTTGAAAGGGTCGCTGTTCCCTGGGTTGCATAATCGAGAGTTGACTATAACAGCAATGGCATGCATCACCAGCATAATTCCGATACAGAATATAGGGCCGTGTTCCACCTTGAAAGTATGCTCACTCATACTGACCCCCCCCCNCCCTGCGGAATATTGTTAGTATTGCGCATGTCACAATCTTAACGGTTACTTCGTCACAATATTTCTAACACTACTGAAGAAACAAAAGATATGTGTCTAGATTTTCGAGATCAGGCTTGAAAACAACCATAAAAATAACTAGTCTGCAAATGACAGTCAATGATTTTTATATAAGTCGCATTATGTACCGTATGTAATTTGTAGGTTATAAGAACTTATAAAAATATCTTACTAAATAACAATATTTTATTTGCATTTTCGGTTGTAAAAGCCAGTTGTGTTGGAATAACCTATTCACCATTGTGGATTTCCATTTTCGGCAACTTTCCATTGAGGTTTGCAAAATGCACAGATTCGCCAGACCAATTGTTTGTGTTTACGTGCCATACTGTTGGAGTTTGTATGTTCAAGGCACACATATGCTCTTTATATTTGTATTGTAATACTTGCACACTGCAACGTTAACGTTTTGACAAACATGTCATTTTTCCAGGGTAACTTGTATTGTCATATAAATAACTTAAACATCAAGTTGATCAACACATTTTCTTATAACCTAACGAAATGCCATTATAAATATTTTATGTCTCATGTCATTTTAACTAGTAATTGATTCAGCCCAAACTTTTGCAATTGATCGTTCTCTCGAACCAACTAGGTTTTTACTACTTCACGTGTAAATATTTTCACAAGGTGTTTATTTCACGATTTCAAATAACTAAAACAAATTTTGTGAAAATTTAGTGATTTTGTGTCTTGCGAAAAAACTAGAATGAATAATCTTATTCTTCTAACAAACTCTCGTCGTCTTCTGTATCTTAGGCCAATTCGTGACCCTGTTTTTATACAAATTTTGATGGGATTTTGTGTTCATATATGCAGTTCTGAAGAATATTTTTAACCGGTACACGTGTACCTTTTCAAAAATTGGTTTTGTGAAGTTATACTAACATTTAACAAACTGTCCTGTCTGGCCCTACATCTTAGACAGATTTGCAGCCCAGATTTAGGCTAATTTTGTTGTTAATCAGATATAAAATCAACATTACATTTCATAAATATTTTGCAATTTCATTATGAACACTATTTTTTCAATGGTATATAAATTGGACTAAGATTTTGTTTGTGGACTGTTTAACGTAATGTGTCAGTTATGATAATGCAGTACTTGTAACCTAACTTTGTAGTGATTAATCACTTAGTTCAGTTAATATGGGCATACTACTACCTGACTCAACTGTGTAAGCTATGATAGTTTTGTCACAATCTTGTAATTGCTACAACATTAACGAAAAGCTAAGGAAATATTAAGAAATTGTGTCGGAACCATTACATGTTTCACTATACAGCTGAAATATGGCTGATTGTCTCGTGGATCTGTACTTCACACATGTTGCTTGGAACCAGGCTCTTTCGGGTAGCAGGCTGTATAATTACCCGTTAGCCAAGTCATGAATGGGGAAGGGGTAGAACGAAACTGAGGGATTGCACTTGTCTCTCTTCTCCCAGCAGGAGAGGGGATAGAATCAAGCGGAGGGGCGGCATTCGTGTTTCCTATCCCTTAAGACCGTGGACACCTGCGAACGTTACGTTCCTGACTGAAGCCGGGCCTTAACAACACACAGTTATCCTGTCAAATGCACAGCACCACAGCTGGGTGTATGCGACAGTAATCTAACTGCAGAAATTTTATTGAGATCATCCGTTGCTCAAAATAGTTGCACCTATTATCAGTAGTGTTTCAAAGCATGTGATTTTGCCTGAAAATGTTATGCAATGATTTAAACGAGGAATTATTTGAACGTAGATGTTTTCTTTTGTGATTGGAGGTTGTTTTTCCCCATGAAGTTGGTGAATAAATGTTTTTCAGAATCAATTAAAATATGCACCAAAAATTCTATTTTTTTTTGTTTGAACGCACACATTTTTACCTCGTGAAAGTACTAATTTTCCAAAAAAAAATTCTTATCTTCAGCTGTAGGCTTTTTGGTAAGTTTTATGGGAGTCTTTGAATATTTTTAATTCAGTGTAAAATAAAATTAACTTCATGTATTATGTTCTGTTCCTGCACAAAGATCTTCACGCTGCCTGGTCTGAAGCCTTTCGGCAAGTTCAAGCTGACAGCACACGAGGGCTCGCGAGTGCGCAGAGCTTCATTGATGAACTTCTCGACGGCAAGGTCAGACTCCATCACCCAGCATGTTGAGACGTGTCTAGTCTGTCTGACGAACACTGGCGACTGCATCGTCCTGAGTCTGCCGGAGCTAAGGAGGCAGCTGGATGCTGCAGTTATTCGTCGCGAGGATATTAAGTTAGTGTACTGCTTTTTCTTTTTATTACTCCCTTGCACTTTTTTATTATCACTTATATTTAAATTTTAGTTTATTATTAGTGCTGAGCCGATACAACTTTTTGCAGATACCAGCGATACCGATATTGCAGAGATGATACCTCCGATATTCTATACTGATACCAGTAATACTAATAACTTATTATTAATTTTGTTGTTACCATGGATTCTCTAAAATTATTTTTTCATTGGACCAACAAAAAAACTAGGCATACAACAATGGATGCAGATTTCGATTTTAGACTTAAATATCATACGTAACCTCAAAATGAATATTTGAACCAACAACTATAAGATATCATTAAAAATAACTTATTCAAGTTGTTTGCAAACAGAAAAACTTCTGAGATGTGGTTATATTCCCAGTATGTGACTTGTACTGTTGTGCTCAGATACGTGTTAGCTGCTTTGTTTGCCAAGAGAGGGCAGTAGTGTCGCAATATGGCGCAAATGGACAACAATTACGACTGCTTGTGCTAAAATTTGTGGTCCTCGAGGCTGGATTATTTACTGAAGAGACAGTTTCCTTTACAGTAATGTACGCTAGAAGTGTAACTTTGGCTTTGTACGGTTCTGTGATGGCAAACTGGAAGTTTCTGCGGTTATTGACAGGTTTTATTTACTGCACGTCAAAAACTCTCCGTCAATAAATATGCTGCGATAACGACCTTCGCCGGTCAGAGGAATTTTAAGCAATGTTTCTCACTCACGTATGAGTATGTGATTATTCTACCGTTTATTATACAGTCCTCATCATGTCATTGGAGCTAATTGTTGGGATAGACAGTTATTCGCATCGTTAAATAAAATGGTGAATGAGGCCAGAGTGCTGTACAAAGCGTATAGGGAAGATGCATCGATAATGGAAGACTTTTGAGCTGGTCTTCGAAGAGGTTATGTCTAAGAGAAATAAACTACTGGCAAATTTTTTTGCAGTCTGCGCCCAGCTACCTCAAGAAATCTTGAGCGTATTAGATGAGTTCAGAGTACAGTTTGCAACATACAAAACAGTTTCCTGTGACTACACAACCCTCAGCGAGGGTTCACAAAGGCTAGGAATCCCAACAGCAGTGCTACCATCCCTACCATTGCCAGTATTAAGTGGCAATAGAGCTAAGTGGACAGGTTTCGCAGAGTTATTTAATTTAGTTGTTGATCAAGCTCCGTAACTTACCCAAGTCTAAAAATTCGTTACTTGTTGGGGTTTGTTTACAGGGGGAGGCCACAGAGTTGGTACATAATATACTGTTTACTGAATGCAATTACTCTGTAATTTGGAAAATATTAGAGAATAGGTTTTTAGAGTTTGAGTCTCACAGCAACACTACACATCCATATCATTTTGCATCTACAAAAGGTTGACAGTAAAAAGTACGTGGATTAACCAAGTTTGTGACTGGAGTGGAAGAAAGTTTGAGTGCGCTGGAGGCCCGGAAATTTTCCGTAGCTCAGCGGGATTTCCTACTTCAAAATATGTTGCTCAAAATGTTGGATGCACCACTCAGGCAGGCATTTGAACTCTACCATATTCCAAGCTACTCAAGTTTTTGGAACAAAAGCCTAAAGCGGTGGAGCATGTTCAGCTTGCTACTGACGATCAATCTACTGCTCGCAACACTGTAAGAGTCCACTCTCTGAGGAAGTTTTCCTCCTGGAATAAATTTTGGTTGATCGGAATCAATAACCAGTCAGCTTATTCAAAGACAACCCTTGTTTCTGTACATAATGATACAGGTAAGCAGATGTGTCCAGTTTGTTGTGCAGCTCATGCCCTACACACATGCCAGACATTTCTCTTAAAGCAGACAGATGAGAGAAGGGAGTGTATGCAAACTACAAGTTGCATTTTAACTGCCTGCGAGCAGGACATGCAGCAGTAAATTGTCATTCAAAATTTTGCTGTCAGTAATGCCAATGCACACATCACACCTTGATTCACTTGTCACGAGATACAAGTTCTGATGATCCAGACCAAGATACTACAGATTCTGCTGGTCAGGAGGACGGCAATAGTAGCACTGATGCAATGTGTTCGTCGTGTGTTTCAGGGGAGGATGGTCCTCTGACTACGGTTTTGTTTAGACTGCTCGCATCAATGTGAAAGACAGTAGCGGCCAATACCAGGTTGTGTGTGCATTATTGGATAGTGCATCTCAGTCATCATTTAAACAGAAAGATGTGTGAAACGCTTGGAACTTAAGCGACATCAGGCTGGGGTGAGCGTTTCTGGCATAGGGCATACTAAGATGGACTCGAGAGGGGCTGTGGTGTGCGGGATCACCTTGCTTCACATGCCACAGTTGTATCTAACTACTCTAACGTTGATTCTTAATAACATTACTTGTAATTTACCTTCAGCTGAGATTGTTACAAAAATCTTGCACGTCTGAAAGATATTCCCTTAGCCAAAGCCAATCCTGAATTTGTCTCAACCCTTTACATTGAAATGTTGCTGGCAGCAGATGTAATGGCTGATGTGATGACTGGTCGTAAGATCGAAGGAAAACCACATGCATTCTATACAGCAATTGGTTGGGTAGCCGCCGATAATGCTCCATGTGCAAATAAATGAGTCGGTTTGCTTACTTGTATGGATGGATGTGCCTCTCGAGGTGGCTCTACTGAAGTTTTGGAAGTTAGAAGATGTCCCATCAGTGAACTTTCTGTCAAACAAGGCCCAACAGTGTGAAGATCTCTTCAAGTACCCACAAACGTGGCAAATATGGTAGATTTGTCCTGAGACTCCCATTCATAACACAGACATGTAATTTGGATAACTCATCATCAACAGTAATGCGTAGACTCAATGGACTAGAGCGTCAACTTTCAAAGATGCGAGAAGTGAAGCAGCACTACCAAGACTTCATGGAGGAGTATGAAAGCTGGGGTCACATGATACGTATTGGGCAGTTAAAACCCACAAGTGATGGCTATCATGTGTCCCCTACTACAGGGGAGTTTGCTCGGATGGCTTACTTTATTTTTTACCTATCAGTAATCAAGGAGGAAAGTGTTTCCACAAAAGTGAGGGTAGTTTTCGATGCATCCTGTAAGACCACTAATGGACAGTCACTGAATGATCTACTCTCTGGGCCAAAATTACAGAAATAAATTTTTTATGTGGTTTTGAGCTTCCGAACATTTCCTTTTGCTGCGACTGTGGATTTATGCAAGATGTTCAAGCAAATGGCTGTTGATCCCACTGATAGGAAGTACCAGTGTATTCTTTGGAGAAATGTAGTGGATGACCCGGTTAGCGTGTACTAGTTGAACACAGTACCGGCTGGCATCTTCACCTTTTCAAGCACTATGCACCCTGCAGTAACTCGCAACAGATGAGGATAACAAGTTTCCACTGGCTGCTCATACTATACTCAATGATGTCTTTGTTGATGATATAGTTTGTAATGATGCAATATTCGTAATTTTTCGGGACTCAGGTGTAAATTTCTTTCGTGTGTATGAAGCTTTGGAAAGCTTCTTAATATTTTTATCGGGTTTAAAGTTTAAAGCCGTGGTGGCTCGTTTCCCGTGATAGTTTATCCGGCAGACGTGTGCGTTTGTAGGTTATCGGGAGGATATTTGCCGTGTTACGTTTTATCAGGAGGACGGTTATAGTTTCGTTTCGAACTTTGAATTTTTGGGGAAGCATCAGCATTAATTAGATTAGTTCGTTTCTGTGGATCAGGCAACGTCAACAAGTTTTTGTTGTACGAGAGGTTCGTTTCTGTTGACAACGCAGTATCGATAACGTGTTGAGAGCGGGACACGTGCAGTTTTAGATGACGCTGCTGGCAGATGCCAGGCGCTTATCTCAGGAGAGGGGGGTGATAGGCAGCACAAAAAAGGGCGTCTGTCTGTCGCCCTAAGAGCAGTCTTATTCAAGTCAGTCGTCAGGGAGAGTTACTTCACGTCGCCCGTGAGGGCAGGTCAGCGCAGTCGAGAAGTATCATGCAATGCTAGCCTAGGCCGCGTTCGGGCAGGACTAGAACCCCCACATCGGCAACTAGACTTTAATATATCATTTCTCAGCCGGTGTGGGAGGTAGCCGCATTTTAAGTTTCTTCGGGTCAGTTTTTTAAGAACATCATTACGTAAACGACTGTGGCACTGTTAACTGCAATAGTATATTTCATGGTAAAGGTTCGTACTCTGCATACTGAAACTCCGTCTGTGCGTCTGTGAACTGTGTTGCAGAATGTTAAATAAATAAATATATATCAAACTAATATGGAACTTTTTTCTTAAGTAACTAGTGTTCAATTAACTGAGTCTCTTGTTTCTACCCTGAGCAAGTCGTGGCAAATAAACAGTCGGCAGTGTAAGCGGCTGAACGTTACAAGATGGCGCCCGCCCACTGTGAGGAAGATATAATATTTTTAATATCGCACATCTAGCCCGCGAGAACGTTAACAAGATGGCGCCTAACCTTTGAGGCTGCATTATGCTAAAATTCTAAATACGAATGTAACGAAAGAGACGCATCTNGGCGCCTAACCTTTGAGGCTGCATTATGCTAAAATTCTAAATACGAATGTAACGAAAGAGACGCATCTATTACAAGTTACAAAAGCTGTAATTGTTGCCGACGCTCAGCTGCTGAAGACTCATCTCATCGGACTCTTGGTAGCAGGAGGGTTCAAACTAAACAAGTGGTGCTCCAACCATGCAGAGCTCTTAGGTGGCAATCGACATGAAAGAGAGAACTCCTCTCGTATGTTTGGTTGTTCTGATGCAGTGAAAGTGTTGGGTCTACTATGGGACCCAGTACAGAATCATCTTTTGTACAAAGTGAATGTCCCTGACTGGCCAGTAACAAAGCGTGGTTTACTCTTAACTGTTGCTCGTCTTTATGACCAAAGTGGTCTTTATGAGTCATGTGAATATGTAGCACCTGTGGTCACATCCAGTAAGATGTTGTTAGAGACCTTGTGGACTATATGCCTAGGTTGGGATGAGCCAGTTGATGAAGAGATATCGAGTGTGTGGATATGTTTTAAGAACTCTTTGCAGTCTTTGTCCGAGGTTAGTGTGAGCAGATTCATTCCAGTCCAAGAATTACATGCAGCTTCATGGTTTTCGCGATGCCAGTGAGAAGGCATACGCTGAAGTCATTTATGCTCATGTTACAGCTGGTGATGCCACTGAAGTTCAGCTGCTTGTCGCCAAGTCTAGAGTGGCGCCATTAAGACTCTGTAATGCAAACTTTGGTGTTATGTTATGAAACTCTGTGATTCAAAAGTTGTTAACCTTGCACTGCATATCTGAACAGACTCCACAGTAGTCCTGGCCTGGTTATGATATTTACCACACAGTTAAACACAGTGTCTATCTGACGGGAAAATACGGGAAGTGCNGTAGTCCTGGCCTGGTTATGATATTTACCACACAGTTAAACACAGTGTCTATCTGACGGGAAAATACGGGAAGTGCGGGAAATATACCTGAATTTTTCCTCATACGGGAATGTACAGGAAAGTACGGGAAAATCGTTGTTCTATACTCTAATTTCAAATTATGGTTAGAATTTTTTATAATTAGTATTCTTAGGGAACACGCTCGGGAAACGTTTATGCTGTTGCAAATAAATGTACTACTCTGCTCACACTGTCNATTAGTATTCTTAGGGAACACGCTCGGGAAACGTTTATGCTGTTGCAAATAAATGTACTACTCTGCTCACACTGTCTTATGTTTCCCCGAAAAGACAAGAAAACGAATGTTCCCATGTGGTTGGGCCTGGGTGCAGCATGGCGGTGGGCGGAGGCTAGCCCAACTACCCAGCCTGTGTTCGTGTGAGTTCGGAAACGCTCGTCATGCTTGAGTTTTGTTGGCGATTAAGCATGCGAGAATTCTCGTATAGACACGAGCGGTTTGGGATGATGAATTGGTTACGATGTGTGGTGCATCCATTAAAAACAGCACAGCAGTCTAATGCCATTAAAAATAGAAGGGAAGTGAAATTGAAGGCAAATTGGTACTGAGCCAATTGTCAGTTTTCAATAGTGTTGTTATAAACTATTTAAATTAATTTAATTTTATAAATGTACATGTAAGAGATTTTTGGTGCGGTGCTAGCATTTTTGTTTCTTGATACGAGAAATAAACATGAAGTTTTTGGCAAAGCTGCAAACAATAACAAAGTTGCCTGTGGCGTTCACAGACATCAGTTGTAGTAGACGTCGGCTTTGTGTCTTTCGCATGGAAATGTTTAACAAAAGATATAACGGATCAGTGCCAACGTGTTTTTAAGGTGATTCGCTGTATCGTTAACAGAATATTTTGTAAGTTGGCAGTGATAATTCCTAATACTTAGTGTTGGTAGTGGTGTGACTTTTGATGCATCTCGTCCACCACTAATTTATCTGTGNGGGGGGGGGGGGTTTCTTTATATATATGTACACACACACCCACGCACACAGGCTGTGTGTGTGTCCGTTGTTGGTGATGTAGGTCTACATTACAATGGAAAATTTCTAGCTACCCAAGCCCCCTAGAGTCGCATTATAGACATTGTTATTCGTTTCAATCAATGGACTACTAATTTAAAATCATGATTTATGTGTGACAAGGTAAAATAAAATATAATTGTATGTGGGAACAAAAGATATTGAGTGGGTAGTGTCTGATGCTATGTTATGTATGTGCAAAGTGTGTAGCAAAAGTTTTGCAGTGGACAATATGGGAAGATGTGCTGTTGTTTCACACAGCAAAGGAAAAGAACACATTTCAAGATAAATTCAGAACACCGAATCACCATTGATATATTCATTTGCATCTCCATCAACAATTGCATCTGCCACATCAGATGCATCTACCTCATCAATTACACCTGTATCCATGTCAACTACATTTTTCTTTACATCAGTCCAAGAAATTTGCAAGGTAGCTATGAGGTCAAATAATGTATACTCAAGTGAAGGTCTTTGTGGTGGCTGCCTGAAAAGAATGTTGACTAAAGACATTGTAACCAGAGCAAAGGCCTATTGATGCCTTTCAACATGGTTAAACCACTCTTCCCTATGTGCAGCAGAAAAAAATTGTAATTTGTTTTAAAAAGTGTTCCCAACATGTGAAATAGCAAATAGCATGCAACTGCAGAGAACCAAAATTACCTACTCCATTGTTTATGGTCTAGCACCATATTTCATGAATGAATTAGAAAATTTTTTCAAAACCTATACGTAGTTATATTACTGTAGGTTTTGATGAATCCTTTAACAAGGTGGATGGATGTTGCTGTATATTTTTAGAATGATGGAATCATTATATGTGCATGTTACTTAAAATCCATTTTTTTTAAAGCATACCACAGCAAAATGTCTCCTCCAAGACATTAAATAGGCTTTGAAAGCCTTTCCTTTGCAGAAAATACTGCAATTATATATTGATGGACCCAATGTTAATTTCAAACTAGAGTTGTTCCAAGACTTAACCTTTTTTTAATGTATCTGTATCGGGTATGGTATCGGGCAGATACATTGGTATCGGTTATAGACAATAAAATCAGGTTATTGCTTTCTTTAGACACAAAATTTATATGGTGTAGTTGTACGTTTTAGAATATTAATCAGCCCTGCTGTTTTTTTTTATGGAATCTTAAACCAACAAAAATACCTGGATTTAATGGCGAACATCACAGATTTTCTATCACACGCATACATCTGTTTATAAATAAATGGCTGGAGTTCATAGATAAATATATATTCTGGACACAAGTGGAGAATTTTCATTTTGCTGTGCTCTGGGTGGTGATATTGTGAACTACAATCAATACCATTTTGAATATTTATGTTGACATCTTGCGGCTGCACTGAGAACTATTATGTAACTACCAATATCTTCTCTATTCTTGCGTGTATATGTTTGGAATTTTTATTTTTGTTGCCTGTTATTATTATCGTCTGGCATGAAAAACGGAACTACGCCAAAGTGAAATGTATGCTTTATACTTAAACATATTGTGAGCTGTTTGAAAATATTTTAAAAATAACTTTTACTCCTGGAAATAAATATTGCAGCCTGTAGCTGTTGTTAAGTATTTATGTTCCAGACGGCTTGCTGCAATAAGATGCGCATAAAAACATAAACAAATCAGAGGAACCATACATTACTACAAACGAAAAGACACAGAGTTGATAAAAGTTAAAAGCTGGCGTATGCATATTTATTTTAATTTTCTCTTTCAGTGTATTTTCGTTCGCTGAACCATGCTTAATCCTGCGGTTAAAATTTCAACAACAACAAATTACAATTTTTGCCAACCATTACTTGCCTAGCAGTTTTGAAACCCGTACAATACTAACCAAGCCCACCATCGTTAAGTTTTCCTATAATCATCACGCCCGTCAAAATACCGCCACGTCTATAACCAAACCTTATTCTAAATTCTGTTTACATTAGTGTACGAGATGATGTAATTAGTTCTCATTGTCGCCAAGCTACGGGTGCAGTAAACACACAGGAACGAAAAACAGCTGCTAGATGTAAACATTGCTATTGATAACACCAGTTGATGGTTATTAACATTGTTTTGCATTCACATTGACGTGTGACGTAATAGGAAAGTAAAGCGGCGCTGTCACTATCTCCGCGCACNCACTGCCACGAATCCTCCTCCCCCACGCCAGCTTACACCATGTAGGGCGCATTCCACATGTCATTCCTTCAGCACAGGCCTTCTCCTATCCTCCCCGTCCTCCCTAGCAAGCCCCGTGAAATTTGTAAACCCAGAGAAATGATGAGATAGTCAAGCGTAATCCACCTGAAGTTGAAAACAAGCACCGAGAAACAGCTTACTAGCTAAATGGGGTGCCACGAGCACTCATTCCACCCCCCCCTTAGCTAACCACACGAAAATGTGGACACACACCACAGAAGAATAATCTGACAGGGTAAGTTCAGGGTGCAGGCCACCACCTACATCCGCAACCTTCACAAACCATGGCACGTGTTAGAAGTGCTTTGTACCGCTTCCTACCACCCCCAACAAGGGGACACGTGTAGGAACACTTAGGGAGAGGGTCGAGAAAGGATATAAGCCTCTTTGCGGGGAGGGTGTGGATCAGTTTATTATCACCGCACAGAGAGATCAGTTCGTTATCATCAGTAGAGCAGTTCATTATTACCGGACAGAGAGGTCAGTCGTAAGCGCCGCAGAGAGAGGTCAGCCGCGCCAAGAGAGTTAGGCCAGGGTATCGGAACCCGGCCGCATCAGTTCGCAAAGACAGTCGAAGCAACGAGCAGCAGGTGGCGCGGAGTTCGGTACCGCCACCCCGGGATGTGCAGGTAGTCAGTCGCATCATTAAGGGGTCAGGCAAATCGGGACGCGAGACGCAGGGCAGAATCAAAGACAGTTACCAGAGTCACGTCGGACGAGTAGTATCACCATGCCGCTAGTAAAGTCAGTTAGTTACCAGTCACCAGTCAGTCAGTTACAACGCACTGAGAAGGCGGAGTCGAGTGGTGAACTTCACAGAGAAGGACTGGTGGGGGCCCGCACACGGGATCCCTCGCCGGGACGTGGTAGGGTAGTACGCAGTCAGTTACTACCCTATGCCGAGAACGGGAGTGAGTGGTGAGCTTCAATGAGAAGCGCACGCCGAGAGGAATCCAGCTGCATGTAACATGCCAACCACAGAGGACCTTTAACAGGGCCATCCAGCTCACCAGACCTCATCAACTGCCGGAACGTATCCGGGCCATCCAACTCAGGAGACCTCAACTGCCGGAACAATTACCATGCAACATGTGTAGACAAGTAACCCCGTAGTCACTTAGGGACCTGTCCTGTCACCTAGTGCCCCTACAGCGTCGGAAACGTTAGCCAGAACATTGTAACCAGGCCTTAAACTCGCAGGGCGTTAGTGTATGAGTAAATCCTCGGCAGTAAGTATGAATAAAGTCCGGGAATGTGTAAATGAATTCCCGTTAAATAAACCTGTTCAAAACTAAGAAGTCGTGATGAAGTCATTGTGTGATATACCCTCAACCTCAAGGCACCCTATAGTCTGTGCCACTGAACATTAACTGTAGACCCCACGAACCATCTGTACACCAGAGATGGGGAGTAGCGTCAACATAGTCTTCAAAAACAATTGGTGGGGTCCCAATCTTTGGTGAATGTACTGTTAGTTTTGTACGGACTTTGTACGGGAAAACAAACGATTCGCAATTGTTGAATGCCATCAGTAATTATAATTATTTATATAGGAATTTGAGGACTGAAATAAATAAATTAATGGGAAATACGGTAAAATGTAAATAAAGGGGATGAATAGTTGAAAATCCACTGTATATTATTATACGAGAGGAAATTCTTGGTCTCAGTAGGTAAATGTATTTTGTAACGTGGCAGCCTCACCGTTAGTATTGCGTCATAACAATTTTTAGCTGTATTCAAAGTTACAATATAATTAACATGCTAGTAACTTGTGGTAAAGAGAAGTCAAGTGTAAATGTCTATGCGTATTTGTGTTTTCACTATGCATTTTAAACAATACTTCAAAATTATCACCATGACTTGTTTTAAGTGTGCTGCAGTATGGAGTAATATTCTTTACAATATGGAGTATGTTGTCATTTGTTGTGTATGTTGGTCATAATTCAACAATTTTGAAATGCACAAAATAAATTTTCAGCATTTCGTATTATTGTAATATTTAGCTGAGTTTTTATCTTTTACATTTGTTTGATCACCACCAAGTTTTTAGTCTTCTTAAGCAACTGTTACATCTGTAGGTATCAGAAAAAATATTACTGATTTTACCTGTGTCCGATACTCTTGTATCGGTAGATACCTAGGTATCAGTATCCGTATCGGCTCAGCACTATTTATTATATCAAATTTATTTCTTATGGAGTGATAAAATAGATCCCTTTGAAAATAGTTTGGTGTTTTATAAAACTTGACTGATTTAATATTTATTTTTGTATTGTAGCATAATGTGGATACTGTATTAACCGCATTGCAAGCCAACGTTTTTTTTACAAATTTTGATCCTCTACAATCACACCTCCGCTTAGAATCGAGACCAGCAAGGTTACATACAGTTCTGACAAAGTAAAAGTAAAACATGCTGATTAAATGGCTATTGTATATTCACAGCTACTGGTAAATTCCTAATACTAATTTAATTAAGTAGTCCCAATTCATAAAAACCTGCAATTTTTCTTTCAAGCTCATCCTCTTATCGCTCAGCTGGAACTGACCTGGAACAATGGTACGGCCATCACCGAGTATACAAGACAGTAGTCTGCTATGGCACTGTGCTGTATCCACAATCTACCTGTTAGTTACACAGTTGCGGTTGTATCCCACACCGCAAAAATTTCATCAAAACTATTGTTACCCATAATGGTTTTATCATCCACGAATTTAAATTGGAATTTTCTGAGCAAATTGTTTCATCTGAAAATCCAAAGCATTAAATCTGCCACAGAGAAGACAAACTCAAGCTGCTGAATGAATTGGTAATAATTTCTAACAAAGGCACTTTTAATGCTATTGCGAACATACTGGGTACACCCTTACAGTGTGATTTGTTACTGAACACAGGTTTCTGTATTCCACGCGACTTTCATAAACTCAGCTAGAAGATGTTTTGCGAGGGGAAGGGGGGGGGGCATGGTGAAATGCGTGCAGCGTTGCCACAACTGTTTTTTTAGCACATTAAAGTTATGCCTGCTGTAGTAAGTGTTAAAATTGCACAGTCATCAAATGTTTGCTGTATTTAATATTTGTAAATGATGCATTTTCCCTCATTTCCGTTCTGTCCAACTATAGCATTTGTATGGGTTTTTATTTTGTTACGGAGTATGTGTAGGAACTTTTATGTTGGCGACACTGATTTTTAGAGTATCTTGTAGTAAGTACGTCTCCACTACACATTTTATAGTTCCTTGTGATTTGTAACCCACTTGGTTGTGGGGTTTCAAAATGAAGGGAAGCTATTACACAGGTGAGTTCAAAATGAAAGTAATTAAGTATAAACTTCTAATCTTGCTGCTCAGAGACGCTTTGGGATAAACAAAACAAATGTTCGGCAGTGGAGAAAACAAAGGGAAGAACTCCACTTATCTGCAAACAAAAAAAAAAATCATTATGGGGTGAAAGTGTAGTTGCCATGCACTCTTGATATATTTTAATATTTTAACAACGCCCAATGAGGAAAATGTTTGCCTGTAAATGCAGAAATCATTCCAACAAAAGCATATGAAATTGCCTAGGGAATGAAAATCGTGGATTTTAAAGGTAGCTGCTACTGGTTACAATTATTTATGAAGTGCTGGGGATATTCCCTTTGCTGATACATGTCAGTTGCAGAAAAGTTACCATCTGAATACAAAGAAAAGCTGATGAAATTCCAGTGTTCAATGATGAAGCTGCAGCGAGAAAATAATTACGTTCTTGGCAAGATTGGTAACGCTGATCAGACTGTGTATTTTGACATGCCTGGGAACTACACCGTAGCCACGACATGAAGCAAAGAAGTGACTATTTTGTCTGCCAGCTGCGAAAAACTGTGCTTGAAGGTAAAACTGGCGTGTACAGCAGATGGGCATAAATTGCCACCACTGTATGTTGTTTGTAAATGCAAGATACTACATAAGGGTGGATTTTTTCGAAAGATATGGTCATTCGAGCAAATGAAAGTAGATGAATGACATCCGAGAAAGTACAGGTATGTATTTGGTTAGTGTGAAAATGATGTCCTGGAGTACGGTTACAGCTACCTATATACGGTTCACGACTGGAAGAGACTTCCTTGAAATCCTGCTGAAGATCTACTTTCAAGCCCATTTCGTATCCTTCCGCCAAAGGTAAACAAACATTGCCATGTGGCAGTCACATGGCAATGTTTACATGCAATGTTTACATTCCACTGTGTGTTCGTACATGCACGTACCCATTATAAAAGTCATGTATTATAAATTTCACACAAAAGAATATGTGATGCAAGCGAAAAACATTTCATTCTATAAACCCAAAATGTGAGTATTAAAAATTTGATGTTTCGTGTGTGTGTATGTGCAGGTTTGATTTTGGCTTGGGGGTTGAGTGGGGGAGAAAAACTTTCACTTTGATTACATATTATAGATGTGGCACAATACTTTGCATTGAAATGTGTCAACAATTAAAGGGTCCATCCAACAACATAAACATGGCACCGCCAATCTCTCGTAAGTCCCCGGATGGCCGTGCTGTCACGAGGTCAGGAACCGAAGTTCCCATAACTCTTATAGTGGGTTTGCAACAAAAATGCAACCCGGCAGACTTTTTTCAAATAATTGAGCCGGCGGTAGGCTGCTGTGTTTATGTTTTAGTTTAGTTCCGGGCCCGTATTTAATGCTGTTAACCTCTGTTGCTATCTTAAAATATTTTTCCAAACAAAAATCTAACTTAAAACTAATAAGAAAAGATATTTAAACAATTAAATTGAAACATGTTGCTAAGCAGATGCTTAAAGGAGGAACAAAATAAGTGTGCCACAGATTTTGTAAAGAAATGACAATAACAAATTAAACATAACTAAAAAATGTGGCTCCAGTAAACAAAATATTAGAGAGAACTGTTGTTTACAATAATTAAAGAAGCGGACATAGCCCGGTCAAAATTGACATTCAAGGTTACAAAAATTCACATAGAGCTAAAAATTGGTACGAATGTTGGGAACATCATTATAAATGAAATGTGAAAAGTCCCCATCAATCCCACATCCGCAAAAAAATTTATTCAATCTCAAAGTTCGCAAATATGGGTTTTTTGCATTTTTCTGCCATACGGAAAGTTATCATAAAAATAGGTCACACAAAAAATGTAGATCATGCAATTATCTATACAAATTGTTCTTACACCTTTTTTCCTAAGAGTCACCATTTCTGAGATATAACAATTCAAAAAGTTGAAAAAGTTGTGGTCTTCATAATATGCACACGTTTCCACGCCACCTGTGAGGTAGTGTACTTGACGGGTGTTTTTTATCGTGGTTTCCCCGGTAGGCCTATTCCACGATCTATTATTTTTTGAGCTAACTTGACCGCACTAACAATGGTGTATCCTAACATCTCCAGTTTGCATTAAGTTAAAACATCCTAAAGGCATAAGCCACAGTACTTATAAATACTGTTTATTTATTTATTAGTTAGTTAGAAGTACCGATAATAACTCGTGGATTGTAGTGATTCCTTTTGTTACAGAATTGCTGTAGATCAAAACAAAAAAGTACATAAACAACTCAACACAGCAGCGACTATAAAAAAAAAAGAAATGAATACATTCATCTCCACTCCAAAAATTAGAAACCAATTATTCAAAAAAATGACATGCTTCAATAGCTGCTCTCTGATGTAGACTGCTACTTTACATATAATGCTATAAAGCAATGCTCAACAACATTACCCTCCAATTTTTTACACTACACAAAAAGATTTTGCAAAAAAAAGGATACAGGGTGCAGTGCCTACCGGGTGTACCCAACTTACCATCGGACTTACCATGTAGAACACCCAGGTACCTCGCCCAGTGTCACTGCTAAAACGGCTCCTTCATCACCCCCAGCATCTTCTTCATCTGTTGTGTCCAAATCCGAGCCCAGGGGAATAATGAATGTAGCCATATCTTCAATGTCTTGATGGACCTCACTCTGCCAGGCCTCTACAATGATCTTCCCCACGTGATCCACACATTTTGACCATCTGAACACAATATTATTCATGTCAGAAATACTGTTTGTGCATTGAAGTGTTTAGTTGTACTTAACTATGGATTAATTGTTTCAGTACGAAATCATAGCAAAGGAAATGCAGAAAGTGTAATGTTTAAGCATCAAAGAGAGTTAATACTGAGTTTGCCAAGTGTGTTTATGAGACAACAGAACAGTCCAGAAAATAACACAGAAAAACAAACAGTTCACAACAAAGATATCCAAAAGCATGCGTAAGTTAGTAAATAGTGTGAGTTAGTGCACAGGATAAGTTGATTTAATAGTTACAGGTTAAGTAGAAAGTCAGAACAGAGGCTATTACAATGTCCTCTCGTATTTAGTGAAGTGATACAGATATGTTTTAATAGTAGGGGAAGTTCCAGTTATATCAACTGTAATCTATTTAGTGATGTATAACAATGGCAATTAATGCCGCAATGTAACTTCTAAATACAAAACAAGCAGTTTCTTCGGAATCTTAAAATGCACCATCTCTTCATAACCTGTATAAAATTAATTGGCTATAACAAACTCACTATAGAGGCAATTTTCCTTACCATTGTCAGTTGTCTTTATAATAAATTTCCACTGTATATATTGGGTTGTTTATGAAGAATCCCTCCCAGGGGTACACAAATTCCAACACAAAGTAATTTTCATTTTTAATTACACATTGTAATACCACCTTTTGGTTAGGTGATTCATACACTCACATTTGACCCTACAACCCTAGGTTAGTGTAAAACCCAACAATCGTAGGTTAGTTTAAAAATGTAAAATAGTGATTCACCCATCGTGGGGATAGGTTCTGTTAGGTTATGTGGGCACATTTTACGAAATTAGTCGGGCGTTAATGTCCCTCGTATATTCGTGTTCTGCATCATTAGTAGAGTGGAAATATACCATTTTCCATTAATTATTGTTATTTTTACAGAAAAGCCCCATAACTTAATATTACCCAAATAAAACGTTAAAAAGACACGTAGACAACGTTCGACGACGTTATCAAGTTATTAACAAATTTTCTTTATGTTCTTGTAAACACATTTCGTAGGCCAACATAATTGACCTTAACACACACAACTTGCAAACACAATGGTTAATACTACAGATATTTTAACATGCCTTAGCACTGTGGATCTGGGGAGTTTCAACATTTCTGCCGCTCTTTCTGCGATGTTGCAGGGTTTCATTTCCCCTCCCCTAATTAGTGAATACAAAGATTCAGTGAGGTTAATGATGACCTGTTGGCGTTGATGAGTGGTGACGTCTCTTTTCTTCACCCTGCTAGAACTCATGACTGCACACAAAAACTACCGCAAAATACAACGTAAAATACAGTAAATAAAATTTTAAGCAAACCTGAAATAAATTTAAAAAATATTAAACACGTGAGAACCCACTACGAGTAATCTCTTATACGGGTTTCATAACCAAAAGGAATCAGTAATGAGAAAGTGAGCACAAATTAAAATCATACGTTATTAAAAACCAAATAATAAAGAGTGGATACTAGTTAAAAAAAAAAAACAATAAATGAATTATTATAGTTTAAACAAGATAATCGCACAAATTCTCTGGCACGTGTCAACCACACCCAGTCAACAACACAAGGAACGAAGGTTAGTAAACAATTGGCCACGCTACTTTCAACTTGAGCGTGATCATGTGAGTATGCAAGAAACGTTAAAATCTAAATAAGTTAGCATCACGTCATTAATAATTGGCAAAATAAGATAAAAGTCTTTTCGACACCCATTTGTAAGCAATAAATTAACAATTACGTTAAAACTTTGGAACTATTTCCTCTCTTTGTTCTGGCAACCTATCGGCATAACTTTATCCGCGCTCGCCGCTGTTTGTAATGTTATATGCATGTAGCTAACAGCTAGGGTGTTTTTTCAAAGGTTGATTTTCAAAAGTTTCTTCCAGTTGTGAACCGACTGTAGTCTGCTTGTACTGGATGCCTGTGCGGGACGCAATGGATGAAGCCGGTGATAGAATAAGGGAAGATCGACTTGGCTGTTATTCCCTGGAGGTGTGATGTCTGTTTTGCAGTGACTTGTCTTTGCAAAGAAATTAAGATGTTGATGCGTGACAGCCTAGGGAATGGGATGTCATTGTCAAAGTAGATTGCTTTTGTTTCTGCACCAGTCAGTTGAGCAGGTAGGGGGCGCCAACTCTATTGTGAAGGCATCTGAATGATGGCTTGTCGGCCTTGCACAAGTCCCTTATGTACAGTCAGGTGCGTCGGGTGTCTACTGGGCACAAAGTCTCTGAGGGTGAGGTGATGCCTCAGGGTGTTGAGCACACGTGGTTGGGCTGGCTTATCATTGGCATGATTTCCCCTTCGACTGGAGAGGGCGGCTGGGCAGGTTGGAGCGGGTGTCGCCTGTCTGTGGTTGAGGTGCCTGCTGTCTGGCCGGAACGTGGCGTGCTGGTGTCACTCTGGTGGCCTATTTTGGTTGAATGGAACTACTCCCAGGGGGCGAGTGTACCCCTGGTGGAGAATTTCAACGGCGGGATGGGCAGCTCCGGGAACCTTAATTGGGTGGCCAAAGTGGTTTGGCAGAAAGGATAGTGGAGTGAGGCTCCACTACATGTCGGGCTGCTTGTGCACTCTCACGTTGGCATATACAGCTGAGGGCTAGTATAGGTTGTTTACTTAGGGGGTGTCAATATGCAAGAATAGCAGCTGTTCTCCGTGCATTCCTCCTGCTCCCTCGTCAGTGGGCAAACGTCATGGACAGGAAAGGTACTATGGTTCATCCTGTAGAGTGTGGCATGCAAAAAACCTGTAGCTAGAGTGTACTCCAGGAGTTCCTGGGTCTAACCTGGCACCCCGTCCGGCAAGTTCTTACGCTCTGGAGGGAATGGGTTAGCTCACTATGTATGCCCAGATTCTGCATCATGTATCTTTCTTGTGGTTGGGGCTCTACCCTACGTGCGCACAGAGTATTTTCCTGTACCGGGTCCACGGTATGGGTGGCCATCTACTTTGTTGTGTGTGCGACGTGCGTGCAGTCCTAGTTAGGGGGTGCCCGCAGTACTTCTCTATGTTGGAAACTGTTGTCAATTTGCTGTCCCCTGCCGCTACCTTCTAGGGTGACGTCTACTAGGTTGGGGAAAAGGCACACGTTCACTTCAGAGCAAGGAAAGACAGAAGTTATCTAGAATACGTGTTTTATTCTCTTGAGAATAGAACACAGTGAACCGTACTACTTCCTACCTCTGCACTAACTAGGTGTTCAACTGACTTGGTATTAGAGTAAGAAAGGTGAAGGGGCCTGTCGGTTTGAGGTGCCTGGTTTGAACGGACGAGAGCGAACAATTAAGTAGCATCAAAAACAACTGAACCCTAATTGTGACTTGTAGTCCTGAAGGAACCCAGTGCACCACATGTGGAGTACATGTCGGGTGTGGTGATTGACAGCAAGTGTTAGAGGTAGCAACAACTCTTTGGCTGAACTGGTTGAGAAGGTGTCCCCCCCCTCCCTCTTTCCGCTCTCTTTC
This sequence comes from Clitarchus hookeri, assembly GCA_002778355.1. Classification (NCBI taxonomy): domain Eukaryota; kingdom Metazoa; phylum Arthropoda; class Insecta; order Phasmatodea; family Phasmatidae; genus Clitarchus; species Clitarchus hookeri. The sequence continues at coordinate 152,618 of NQII01001111.1, read as the reverse complement.
TCGACCATCGGCTCTCAAGACCTCTATGTAAAGAGCCGCCCAAATCTCTCAACTCATTCCCCCCACCCTGCTGCACCCATCGCTCTTGATGCCTCCTTGCTCCCTACTCTCTACCGCTCTCTTTTACTTTCTGCTGCACTCTCCATCCAAATTCTCATCCTCTTGCTCGTTACCCTCACCCCAACCCCTTTAAACTGCCCACAACACGCAACCAAATTTTTGTCCTTCTCTCTCTATCTTCATGTGGCAGCACTAGCTGTCACATCGTTTTGCGACTCCCACCCTTTCCACCCCACGTCTACATCTCTTTCAACCAGCCACTGCTTCACGATTGACACCCGACGTAAAATCTCTGGCACTATCGATGACCACACAATGTGCTCTCAGTTGATTCACCATACATTGGATGTTCAAAATTCAGATTGCATTTGGTTTCATATTATTTCCTTTTTCCAAGGGTTTAAAAGTTATTGGTTGGCTTGCATACAATGGCTGCTTGTAATGAATTATATACAGTACCTTATCTGTGCAAATTGAAATTACTTGAAACCATATTCATGAGACTGCTACTATACTTTGTAGTTTCTCAAAATATGTTTCCTGTTTTCTTTACTGTGTTTTACAATGATATTTTAAGTTATCGTTTGTTTTCCATGATGTGCATTTATTATACAGTGGAATTTCAAGCCTAACATTCACGCAGAATGGGGAAGCGTTCTATCTGCACTCGTCAAGTGAACTGCAGCGCATCACTCTATCTGCAACGAGGGTCACCCAGCCACGCTGCCGCCTGGAGCTGCCAGAGGGTGCTCGTGAAGGCCCAGATAAGGGCAACGAGACGGAGGAGGAGGATTTGGCAGACGCCGAGGGGAAGATAGAGGGGCGGGAGGTGGCTGCCCCCTCCCCCACAGCACTTGAGCAGCAGTCGGCCCCACTCATCATAGTGAATGGGGATGCTGGACACAACTCCAGCAGAGGTGCGCTGTGCTTCTCGCTTCTCTTTCAGCAGTGTATTGGCAGGCGTGCATTGCTTAACTGTAAGATAGGAACAGTTTGTGTGAATGACTTCTGTGACGGTAGTTGAAATTAGATTGTAGGTCCCCAGTGACCATTTGTTTATCTTAAACGGCCTTTTCACTGCTGCTTGTCTGCACAAACAAGGTGACGTCACATGCTCGTTACAATAGCTTGGTTACAGCTCAGAAGCTCTACAAAATAACTCCGACTTTGACAATATACTTTCAACTAAGGGCTGGTTTCACCAATAAAGTTCAAACAATTTAATCTTGATTAAGCACAATGTTCATTCCACCATGCACTTAAACCCAATTTTTCCAATTTAAATGAGATTAAATATTAACTGCCTGATTTCGGCCAGTTTAGCACCTCTAACCTCGCTTAAATGTGAAAATAAAATGGAGTAGGCGTGTACTGCATCACATCTGAATATAATAGTGCCGATGTTAGTAAAATGTTTTACGCAGGTTTCGTTATATAACGATCTCGACATCTCAATATCTTCACACAGTGAAACTATACATTTTGGAGTTTATTATTCGTTTATAGTTTTCTATTGGGAAATTGTTAGCTAATAACAAAATTACATAAATTTGTAGGTATTTTAAATATTATAACTTGTTAATGTACGATGCGATTCTGAACAATACTCTCTCAAACTTCCTTGATTGTACAGACAAATGTAACCTGAAAACTGTGATGTTCCTGATATAAATGATAAATTTCTGTGTAAATTTACACTTTCTATCCAATTTTCACAGTTGTCACTTTTTTTGGCATAATGGTAATATCAGCAATATTTAATCACTGCGAAAAAGCAATTTAACGAGAGAGAAAACTGCATTTACTGAACGGGTATTTTCGCCACAATTAAGGCCTATGTGTAGCAATGAAACATAGCAAAGCCAAGTTTAACTAATCTCGATTAACGTAAACTCAAGAGTACAGTGGTGAAACACAACACAACTTTAAACTCAAGTTTAAAACTGTCCTAGTTTTGTTAATCTCGCGTAGAGGCAAACTTAATCTTTGTTGGTGAAATCGGATCTTAGTTTGTACCACTCGGTATAAATTTTGTAAAAGTTCATCCACACAAATAATTCCTACAATATAACATTTTTATTTCCACCTATGCTTTTTTTTTCTTTAGGAGAAAATTACTTTTCGCATACAAAATTCCAATGCTTGCACCAACAGACCCGTAACTTCAAATCATTTATAGTTAAATACCTGGCTGATAAGTTATATCAAAAAACTGTGTTTGCACATGAATAAAGTACTAAGTTTTCCTTCTAGGTTCTTTAAGTTTCTGGAAGCCTAGGAATTGACAGTTCCCCACCGCTGTTTGTGTACAATTAATAGCTCAAACATGCCTGAAACTGTTGTGTTTTAATAGCACTCTAAGGATGTTCATGTTAAGTATTAAACAGTTTAATGGTGTTATTGTTCAAAACAGGTGTCATACGGAGTTAGTTATAGTAAACAAGATTCCAGGTTACCCTTGTCGAATTTATTTGCATGTGGACACAACAGGTGAAAATAAGTTACCATATTAAAGAAAATTTTGGTGGCCAGATGGATGTAAGTATAGTCTACAGTAATGGCATGCAGATGTCGCATACCGTTGTCTGAAGTGCGGTTGGGGGAATGCCCGGTCCTTCTTGGAAACAACCCCCAGTGTGCGGGTACTATTTACACTGTCCGTCCCTTCCTACTCTGAACAAGGTTTCTGCGTTGGAATCTTTCATCTACACGCACAGCTACCTCGAGTTTCGCTTCGAGAGAGATCCTCGCGAACATATCAGACGCACAGCAAACAAGGCTTTTCCACAGCCCTCTGTCTGGCGTGCACCCCACCCTTGCGTCAGGAATGTCGTCAATTAAGTCATGTTCACCGAATAACAGGCAGTGGAAAGGCCACTTTATTCCAAAATGCTATTACTTATGGTAAAAAGTAATTTTTCAATCTTCAGTCTGTCTACTCTGTTACAAAACACGCATTAAAGTGCATCATATATCACAACAAAATATACAGTAGAACCGTACTAAAACGACCCCTCATAGTTTCCAGAAATAAGATAGTTATGACAGGTTGGTCGCTTTTGTGGGGAAATTTCGAATAGATTTTGGTTCACTCCCAACCCCTGTACGTTCAAATTTTCTGTTTTATTCATAAAGTCCATGTCCTATCAATAATTTCTAGCTCAAAAATTGCATTTTTTATATTAAATATAAATTTATTTTAATAGGAGATGTCTTTTAAAAAATATTATAATTTAGAGGTATGTATAGCCTCCCGTTGTCACCCAAAATGTTAAATCTTGAACGACGCAAGGTTTTGCCAAGCATTAAGTCAATGTTAAATTGCCTCTAGTACAAAAATGATACGTAATTGTGAGTTTTGAATGGAAAATTTAATTATTTCATTGGTTTAGCATGTTCTGAATAAAATGATACTCTACAAGGGGAGGTCAAATATGCTTCTGGACATATAATTTTATTCGCAAAGATGCTGTCCATGGAGTTAAATTAATATTTTGTTTTAAAATCATGTTGATTTTATGCCAGATGCAATTGAACACCAACTTTACGGGTCAAAACTACCTTTAATCACAAAAGACAATATCTTTGCAAATTATAATTCCTCTTTAAATTGTATTGCGTAACATTTTCAGGCAAAACCATTTGCTTTGAAATACTGGTGATGATAAGTCCCATTATTTTGAGCAATGGATACAGTCTATTTCACACGAGAGAGATAGAGAGATAGATAGATAGAGAGAGATAGAGAGAGAGTGTGAGTGTGCGTGCGCACGTGTGTCTGTGTGGGTTTTTTTTTTTTTAAGGTCTGGTTTGCACCAGAAATGAATGTAAATGTGTACCTATGTGCATGGGTATAATGCCTGCCCCTTATAACTTCCTCCCCCTCTTTGACATGGCCTACTAAGAAAATATGTTTGGTACTGGTTTTTACCAATAAGAATAATTCTTTGCCTAAGTGATTCACAGCACTACTTTTTCTCTCTCACAGAGTGCATGACTAGTAGGAATGGTAATGTCAGCCGCGTGATGCTGATAGAAAAATAAAGATAACTGTTGCAGGGGTGGAGTTGGAGGGTAGCGTTTAAGCTGGTCGGGCATTTGTGTTACCTAATAGTTGTTGGTTTTTTAAACACAGGTTTTTAAATAGTAATTAAATGAGAAAAGTAATGACTAGTTACCGGTATGCATATTTCTGCTGAAGGTATGACATGTCATGAGACGAAAGCTTTTCAAGTTTAAATAACTTGCATCCTATGGTTGTACGTATTTGTGTCGTGCTGAGACTGTACCTGTCAACCTTGACAAGAGTCCCCTTATCTGATGTCACCCAGTGTGACAGCAAATAGGAAGTACTTTGCTGGGAAGCAAAATGATCAAAGTCTAAAATATAACGCCCGCCGGATTTTATCACATCCGATCATCACAAACGTCAACCAAGTGTCGAGGCATTTAGCCAAGTTATTGTTTTCATTCTGGCACAACTTTAATGGTTTAGTGGCTTAAAATTATTGATTCACGAGACACGAAAGGTAATTTTTAGGTACAAATATTTGTTGTTTATAACCTAAAAGCACAGTGACTCGATTTCTGCTGTAAAAAAACTCTACTCTAGTGACAAGTTGATCTTCGTTGACTACTCGATTTTTCGAGACTCCATCCATCACTACCGAGCAGGATAAACTTTGTGAACTATTTCTATGATTTATTTAGTTGTGATGAATTTATTTTGGTATATTGTTCTCTACTTTTTTATAAGTTTATCAAAAGTTATGGTGAATTTTAAAATGTTATATGTAGTGTCGCAAATTTGTTTTCAATTAAATTAGTTGATTTTTTAATTAAAATGTTTTAATTTAGTAATAAAAATATTTCATTTCACCAAGTAAATTTAATTGCAAAAAAATGCATATTTTATTATTAAGACATGATTATGCTGTTTTGTAACAACTTTAATCAAACCTAAATAAAACTTTTTATTCATTAGTTTTAATTTGTACATAATGCTATGAAAACATAAAAAACAATATTTAACAATAATGATGAAAGGACATGTGGATGGGAGTACACTTTGTCATGTAATGCACTGACACGCCACGGGCGACATCATAATCCTTTGATAGTCTTACTATGTTGCGTCCCTCGGGTAGAACCGTAAACGCCTACAGATCCCAGTTTCCCATGTCTTATGGATGCCCAGCTGCCCCTTTTGGCTGCTGCCGCCTGTAGACAGACCGCCCGCAATGCATGGCTGCATACGCTGCATGATGCCTTGCCACCTCTTCTGGCGAAGGTGCTGTTCACCTTCGCCGTCATGGGTGATATGGCGTAAGCTAAAGTGGCCTTGCTCTCTCTCCCTCCACACATCACCTACCCCACTCTCCTCCAGTTGGAGCGTATATAAAAGGCAGTGCAACCCCTGAATTCAGGAGTCATTGGCCAGTATTCCAACCGCACCATCCCCCTTCTAGTAATCATTCAGCAACTTTGCTGTTTCCTCCATCTACGAGTGAGCGCCGTGACCTACGAGAAATTCAAAACTTTGAACGTTGGTCCACCGCTAGGATAGCACGCAGAGATATCTCTAGGGTTACCCTCGCCCCCTCCAGCAACACGCAATATGCCACATCCATGTACTCCTTGAAAACCTGGGGACTACCCTTCAGATTTCGGACAGGGTACAGGATGGATGTGTTTCGACTTATTGGCTGCTACAATAAATTCCATTTCATTTACCTTAGTTTTTCCTTACGCTCTGTTCGCTGTACTTCTACCCTCCACATTGCTTTCTCCCCTTTCGTCCACAAATCCTTGACCATACTTCCAGGTCTGGGTATGCTGCTTCAACCCCGTACTGCCCTTCAGGCTTTGTGGATACTTGTATTCCCTCTGCCGTTGGTAGGGGTATGGCGGCAGTTCGTCTTGTCTGCCAACACGGGGAAGGGTTGGGTAATCTCTACCCACCTTAACGGCAGAGTCTTCACCTTCTTGTTATAAAGGTGAAAAGTTATAGTTTTCCCCTCCTACCCTAAAGGCATACTACACTGAAGAGCCAAAAAAACTGGTAAACCTGCCGCAAGACGACGTGGCATGGACTCGACTAATATCTGAAGGAATGCAGGAGGCAATTCACATCAAGAATCGTGCAGGGCAGTCCACAAATCCATAGGAGTGCGAGGCGGTGGAGATCTCTTCTGAACAGCACGTTGCAAGGCATCCCAAATATGCTCAATAATGTTCATGTCTGGTGATTTAGGTGGCCAATGGAAGTGTCTAAAGTGGAAAGAGTGTTCCTGGAGCCACTCTGTAGCAACTCTCGACGTGTGGGGTGTCGCATTGTCCTGCTGGCATTGTCCACATCCGTCGGAATGCACAATGGACATGAATGGGTGCAGGTGATCGGACAGGATGCTTACGTATCTGTCACCTGCCAGAGTCTTATCTAGACGTATCAGGGGTCCCATTTCACGCCAAATGCACACGCCCTATACCATGACAGAGCCTCCACCAGTTTGAACAGTCCCCTGTTGACATGTAGGGTCCATGGATTCATGAGGATATCTCCATACCCATACACGTCCATCCGCCCGATACAATTGGAAACGAGACTCGTCAGACCAGGCTACGTGTTTCCTGTCATCAACAGTCCAATGGCGGTATTGGCGGGCCCAGGCAAGGCCTAAAGCTTTGTGTCATGCAGTCAACAACGGTACACGAGTGGGCCTTCGGCTCCGAAAGCCCATATCAATGATGGTCCGTTGAATAGTTCGCACGCTGGCACTTGTTGATGCCCCAGCATTGAAATCTGCGCCAATTTGAGAAAGGGTTGCATGTCTGTCACGTTTAATGATTCTCGTCAGTCGTTGTTTGTCCCGTTCGTGCATGATCTTTTTCCTGCCACAGCGATGTCAAAGATTTGATGTTTTACCAGATTCCTGATATTCAAGGTACGCTTGTGAAATGGTCGTACATGAAAATCCAAATTTTATCGCTACCTCGGAGATGCTATGTCCCATCTCTCGTGCGCCGACTATAACACCACGTTCAAACTCACTTAAATCTTGTTAACCTGCCATTGTAGCAGCAGTAACCGATCTAGCAACTTTGCAAGACGCTTGTTGTCTTATATAGGCCCTGCTGACTGCATCGCATTACTCTGATTGGTTCCATACCTCTGTTATTTTCATAGGCACGCCTATGCCAGTTTTTTTGGCTCTCCAGTGTACAAACATTACTCCCTCTTATCACTGCTGATGGGTATGGTGGTATTCCCGCCTTGTTAGTCGCATAGGGGTAGTAGTGTTTGAACTTTCTTCCACCCTAACAAGTAACAAGGGTGACACTGTGGTAGCCTCACCAACCGATTGCTCTCCTGCCAGGAGTTGAAGGTGGCTCAGATAAGGAAGCGCACTGCAAACCCTTCGAAGCTCTTAGGGTATCGGCAGTAACTCTGCTGAAACTGTTTTCCTACAATGGAGATATGGGACGCTCAGGCATCAGCACTGTGAGAGAGGTCACAGTTCTTCGGGAGGCCAACCCTGCTCATCCCACTACACTCACGTTGGACCACGTTGTTATCAAGCCGTGCCCACGCCATCACGACACAGGACACCTACTTCTCATACTACACTCGACCTCATACTGCACCACCGAGCTGGGTTACGGAAGGCAGTTGTGAGCTGTGGCTCTGGCCAGGGAGGCTGTTGAGTTGAAAACGAGGCCTGTCGGGGTTTTACGCTGACCTAAGGGAAGAGGCTGCTCGCAACTGAGCTCAGACTGCACCTGGGCATCTAGTCAAGAATCAAGACGGTAGTTCAAGAGGGTACAGCTGAAGAACCTCTATGGGACTGCTAAACCAAGGTACAATTGAAAAAATACCAAAGACTGGCAAGTTACTTGTTTGCTGTTAAGTATTACTCCAATGCAATTTCATAATCTAACCACAAAAAAGTAATGATTTTATTATAGATAAAATGAAAAAAAAACTCTGTACATAGACAAATGTTTCCACTAAGTTTCTAAATTTAGAGGTGTTGATTTTCTTGCGGTAAGTGGCGGGAACCTCTTTGTAGAGCTGTACTGATCCAGATCGACGAATACTGATAAATTGTCAAATTGGAGCATTGGCTGATATCTGATACCACCACATAAAATTAGTCTATACAAATTATTTATTGAATGTAATTAAAATTAATGGGGGTTTTTTTTTTGCGCTAAATTTTCAAAAGATTTATTTCATACGTTATGCGATTTTTACTATAGTTAGGCTGGTGGCACCATTTCCTAACTTTACACATATTTGATTGTACGCACAGCAAAGAGCACAAAATTTAAGGGCGTAAAAATACTGTCATAACTTCCATGTGCAGAATACATTAATGTGCCTATTCACTATAAAATTTGACACTACATTATTGTCGAAAGAGAAAGTTACTATAGAACTCCTAAGAATCCTATTGTGTGTTGCATATTGCATATGAAGTTGATGCGTGACGCCGGGGAAAGTGACTTCACTGTCTGGGGAAGTTTTATTGTGCTGGTCAGACACACTATTGGTTTCGACTTTACTGGCTGCCAACGGGACCCTGGTCAGTATATAAAATGGAGCGCGTGGCTTGACGGCATGGTTAAAGTTTGGTGTGGTCTTAACTTTCCTCCGCAACACTGGTTTACACACAGCCATGGTTTGCCTGGAGTGGGCGTAGCTCCTGACTCAGCCACTGTTGCTGCTGGTGCCGGCTGGAACTCGTGTCCAGTCCTTGGGCCAAAGTGGTGCTGCTGCTGGTCCTGTTGGGCTGGGACCACAGGTTTGATATACTCAGTGATAAGTGTAGTCCCTGGCGGAAGTCGACGATGACTTGATGCAGCTCGCCGTCAGTCTTGTAGAGTTGCTGAAATGGGGAACAAGGAGGGGCTGGGAGGTGAGGCCTCTCCAGTTGTCGGGTGGCTTGAGTTTGTTCCCAGGGGGTTAGACTGCATAGGGCAGTTGGCGCTGGTCAGCCACGCTAGGGAAGAGCAGGTGACGAGGATCTCTAGCTAGTTGTAAAGACAGTTTAGTTCATGCCAACTGGAGTCATACCCGATTACTCCAACCGGCGACAAGCAGTACGGTGGTTAGATGGGTTGGTTACCCTGGATGTTTGTCAGCGATGTGGGAGTGGACCAAAGGGAGTCAGAGCCCCAGAACCAGTTTGATCACTCCTTTCCGCGACAGTTACAGCATGGTAGATGCAGTCAATTGGCTGCTGACTGAATAGTCTTCTTATGGAATAAGTTCCTAGTGGTTGTGGCTCTACTGTACGTGTGCAACAGGTACTATGGCGTACGTGCACCCGGTTATGGGAGCACGCAGTCCTACTCTAAGTTCGGCAAATGGATTTTAATGATGCTGTCTTCTACTTTTCTCTGGTGGGCTGCCATCTGCTAGGGTTAAAGTCACAGTCATCCTAGAAATAAGTACTCGGAGGTTAGATAGAAAAAGTCTTTATTCCTGTGAGGAATAGACACGGCCTGTACTAACTCTTACTGATAAGAAACTGTAATGGAAGTAGACTATGAGAATACCAAGTGATGGGGACCTGGGTCTAACCTAGACGAGTAGATGCTGCTAGGTAGCTATAATACTAACTTGATTGTTGTACAGAAGGGACTCTGGTTTCACTACCAGAATGGTGGTGAGTGTTAAAGGTGATGAACGACTTCTACGTTGGGTTTCTGCCGAAGTTTTTAAAGATGTCTGGTAGGTAGTGGACGTCTGTGTCAGCAGAGGGCTCCAACACACGAGGTGGTGGAGCGAGCTGCGGAGAATGAACTGCCATTCTGCGGTGGTGCATGGACATATAGCCACCTGCTCTTGGGTGTGGCGGGCGTAACTCCTCCCTCTGTAGACGGAGCTATGCTCTGGTGCCATCTCTCGAGTCACTCTGGAAGCAAGCTTTCCTGCTATGTGGGGTTGCGTCGGCTGCACGAGCTCAGGCGCAGCGCTGGGCCAATTGGCTGGCTTCTATCACACGTGGGGTGGGTGGCGTGACGTCTGACATATAGACGAAAATGATCTTGGCTGACGTGTCCGTGGGTGGCATGTATCTGGGTATGGTATCGGGCCGATACATTAGTATCGGTAATGGGCAATGAAATCTGGTTATTGCTTTCTTTAGCCACGCAAATTATATGGTGTGGTAGGTTTTACAATATTAATCAGACCTGCCGTTTTTTACGGAACTTTAAACCAACGAAAAGACCTGGATAAAGGCGAACATCAACACGATAAACAAAAAACAATCCGGATTATGCTTAGATAGTAAGATTCTTTGTATTTTTTGCAGAGTCGTGTCCGCTATCGTCAAGTATTTAATGACCACAGATGCAGACTTAATAATTTTTACCAACAGTCCCTACAAACGGTAATTGCATACGCCGGCTTTCAACTTTTATAAATTCTGTGTCTTTTCACTTGGTTGTTTGTAGTAATGTATTGTTCCTTTGATATATTATAATTTCTATGTGCATCTTATTGCAGCTTGCCGCTTAGAAGTTAAATACTTTACAACAGTTACAGGCTGCAGTATATATTTCCAGCAGTGAAAGTTATTTTTAAACAGCTCACAATATGTTTGTTTAAGTATAAAGCATACATTTCAGTTTGGCGTAGTTCCTTTTTTCATGGCAGACGGTAATAATAATAACAGGCAACAAATAAAAATTCCAAACATCTACNATTTCCAGCAGTGAAAGTTATTTTTAAACAGCTCACAATATGTTTGTTTAAGTATAAAGCATACATTTCAGTTTGGCATAGTTCCCTTTTTCATGGCAGACGGTAATAATAATAACAGGCAACAAATAAAAATTCCAAACATCTACGCGTAAGATTAGAGAACACGTTGGTGGTTAGAGAATAGTTCTCAGTGTGCAGCTGCAAGAGGTCAACGTAAATATTCAAAATGGTATCAATTGTAGTTTGCAATATCGCCACCCAGAGCACAGCAAAATGAAAATTTTCCACTTACGTCCATGATATATTCATTTATGAACTCCATCCATTTATATGTAATCAGATGTAAGCGAGTCATGAGTAGCATGATTGGAAATCTGTGATGTTCGCCTTTATCCAGGTCATTTTGTTGGTTTAAAATTTCGTAAAAAAAAAAAAGGCAGGGCTGATGAATATTGTAAAACGTACCACACCATATAATTTTTTTGTTTAAAGAAAGCAATAACCTGATTTCATTGTCTATTACCGATACTAATGTATTGGCCCGATACCATACCCGATACAGATACATTTAAAAAAAGTTAAATATCGGCCGATACCAATACATGGTATCGGTATCGGAACATTTCTAATATACATGTATGTGTATATATATATATATATGTATGTGTGTGTTAGTACGTGTCACGCATCAAAATCACCATATGATTAGTACTTTAAAAAATACATCATTGATAGCAGCATTAACACGTGTCATGCATGTAATTCCATATAAATGGCTCGACCATGGTCGCGAAAATTATGAGCGAGCTCTCGTGATCCTGATCACAACTCCAAATGAGCATGATATTTTGTCACAGCTCCACCAACTAATGTAGTAATATTGTTAAGGGAAAACTAAAATGGAAACTTTACCATTGCCTAACCTCGTTGCAATTTGTAGCAGAAGCGTGTGTAATATTCTTTGAAAAGAAAAATATTAATGAAATAAAACGAGTAGTAAAGTTACCATATAGTGTGTGTTGAAAACATTTTTTTAAGGGAATTTGATGTCTGTGTAGATTATTTGTTTACATAAGTTGGGATTTGGTGCCATTATTTTAACAAAATAATGTAAACATGTTATTAATGCACTGCGTTTTGTTTCTGGAGTTCCTAACTGCAATATCTATCTTTATTTTACTCATTCAAAATCTATGTTTCTGTGACTTTGTGAAGTCATATAAAATAGCTGTGTTGACTCAAACAGCAGGATATAATTTTATTTGTGGTCGTTTGTCGTTAGTTTGTGAAGTGAGGAGGCCAGTTTGTCTCAGTGTTCCAGTAAAAAATTAAGGGAGTAAAGTGTGTCTTTCATAGGAAATTACTTTGAAATTATTGAATCTAACAATTCAAAAGCTAAATGTACCTTTTTTGGTGCAGTAAACTCTAGCGTTGTTACAAATACTGAATGTATACTGAGCAATTTGATTTATGTTTGTTTAAAATTTCTGTAATTATTTTGACAGAGAAACTGTTGACTAGGTAAAAAATTTAAGTCTCTGCTATTGCAAGATAATTATTTTGATGAGTCATGGCTGGGATGATAGCCACATTACCTAGCCTACCAGGAGCTTTTGTGCAGGTTTAAGCATAGAACCCTGGGTGTCCTTGTGGGCTGGTTACTGTAGGATTAGCTGGGCTCCGAAGGAGCTGGTGTACAGAGTCGACCTGGTCGGGCGGCGGCAAGTTATTGTGGCGTCTAGGGCGGTGGAGTTAGCAGTGGATGCTGGCTTACCACCTGCAGGTTGGCACTGTGGCTGTTCGTTTGCAGGCTGCTGTAGGCGACTCTCCGGACCCTGTCCGAGGGTGGCTGGAGCTGGCTGGTCCTGGGGCTGCAGTTGACAGTGGCGGGCAACATCGCTCGATGAATGGTGCTGGCAAGGTCCAGGCCCACGGGTAGTCCGGTCTTCTGGGGTGGCTTGAATAAATGGCTCGGGGGGACTGTGGAGTTATGTCCCTACAGTTGGCGGCCCGCTTGTGCCTGTTCCCAAGTGGAGGAAATGCTGAAGGCCGACTGGGATGGGTTACTTGGCAATTGGTTGGCTGTAGGAGCCGTAGATCGGTAGATATTTTCTTATCAGCCCACTTAGTCCCTCCTCGTCAGGTGGATGGCATGGGGTAGAATGGGTGGCCGGCGAATCATGTGGTGTTTTGCTACGTACGTACTACGCAGTTAAGGGAGCCTGCAGTCCCACTCTATTGTCAGTAACTGTTTAGCAAGACTTGTCACCTGCCTCTCCCTTCAGGGACAGCATCTACAGGGGTTTGAGAGGTACAAATCACCCTTGAAAACAGAATGCAGTGCGTTAGACTTTAACGTATTTATTTATGTGGGAATTAACACGTTGACCCGTATTAACTCCTAGGCTTTCGTGTTTACCAAGCAATCAGTGGAAGTTACTTTAATAACAGGTGAAGGGACCTGTTAAGCAAAGATCAAGTCTAGAGCAACTAATAATAATAAAGCATTCGTGAAAACGATTCAAATGCTACTGGTATCTAGTGTAGCCCTGAAGGAATGGGGGTAAGCACTCTCAAGTGTAGTGGGTGTATTGGGGGTTGATGCAAGTTTCGTTGGTAGAAGTATTGGTTGAGGCAGAGAACCCTAGCACAGCAGTGGTAGGGCGAGCTGTTGGGTTGCCAAAACAGAGGAATGCATATTTCACAGTCAGCAGGCTGATCAATTGTTTTAAACATTTTGAACTGGCACTGTAAACAGCACACTGCAACAATACCAATGCAAATGGTGTCGTTTGACGAGCAAGGCATGCCGGGAGTCTGTGCGCATGCGCGTTACAATGTTCGCGCGACATTCTATTAGCTATAGCAATTCGGACCTTATTTCCGAATAACCCTCGTATATACTGCAAATATCATGTTACCAATATTAAATTTGTGTGCAGTATTATTAGCAATGTAGGCTTATACTATAATTTTTTTTTTTTTTTTTGGAAGGAGCAGCATGTGGCAAAAAATTTTTGAATGTGTTATTTTGCTGTATAGTTCTATAGAGAGTGCATTTTCAAATTCANGAGCAGCATGTGGCAAAAAATTTTTGAATGTGTTATTTTGCTGTATAGTTCTATAGAGAGTGCATTTTCAAATTCAGTCGTCATGTAAAAGTGTTGCCTTTTCATTTAATTAATTAAAAGCTCTTTTTCTTTAAAAATGGTTTTTTTCTCCCNGTCGTCATGTAAAAGTGTTGCCTTTTCATTTAATTAATTAAAAGCTCTTTTTCTTTAAAAATGGTTTTTTTCTCCCATTTTTAACATACATACAGTAATTAATTAAAATAGACCCTTTTTTTTGGGAAAAATCCAATTATCCGAATTTTTGGTTAACCGAATGGGGTCCGGTTCCATTTGATTCGGATAATTAGAGTTCGACTGTACTTCAATTTTGTGTTGGCAGTGTATGGTTAAGAAATTATTGTTAATAAGCCATACGGAATNTGTATGGTTAAGAAATTATTGTTAATAAGCCATACGGAATTTCACGAACATGTAAGAAATATTACCTTTTGATTTTCAAAATATACCATAATGGGCAAATTGAATTAACCGCTCTTACTCGAAAGTTTTAACATTTATAATTTTGCTTATGTATGTGATAAAAAAAATTTAAAAAGCAGCATCGTAATTATGATACCTGGCGCTATACTACTATTAAATATTATCACAATCTGTGTACTATGTATACAAAGGTATTAAGGGGGATATAAATCACAATTCNTTTCACGAACATGTAAGAAATATTACCTTTTGATTTTCAAAATATACCATAATGGGCAAATTGAATTAACCGCTCTAACTCGAAAGTTTTAACATTTATAATTTTGCTTATGTATGTGATAAAAAAAATTTAAAAAGCAGCATCGTAATTATGATACCTGGCGTGATACTACTATTAAATATTATCACAATCTGTGTACTATGTATACAAAGGTATTAAGGGGGATATAAATCACAATTCNTATACTACTATTAAATATTATCACAATCTGTGTACTATGTATACAAAGGTATTAAGGGGGATATAAATCACAATTCACCATACAGACATTCAGATGATTGCTTAAGCCTATCTTTCCTTCAGAAAATAGGCTAAAAACTGCTTAAAAATTATTGATGCAACTTTGTTTATATAACAGTAGGATATGATTACATTACATAACTTTGATGGTATTTATTCACATTTCCCATTATAAAAGATGGATTAGTTGACATAACTTATTTATACCTTTACATTTTAGTGTTTTTTCCGCCAATGCTATTAAAGTTAGCAAAACGTTTATGCCAAACCAATACTGTTATTGTTTATTTTCATTGCTATCGCAGTTTTTATGTTTACGGTACATATGTTCTCTGTATTTTTTATTGTAATACTTGCACATTGCAGCGTTTATGTTATAAAAAATTAAAATTCACCATTTGTAATGTATACTGCTATCCAGTGTAATAAATCAGAGCATTTTCCAATTACCTAACAAACTACATTTTAAGCTCTTCTATCATCTCATTCTGCACTATCAAACGTCCTTCAGACAAGCAATTTATTATGCAATCTTTCAAAAAATTGATTTAGCACAAATTCTTGCAAACAATTGCCCAAACAAACTACGCTTTTATTGTTCCAGATGCCAATCTTGCACAATTATTCCGTGTTTCTGCAAATTATTTTCTTATTTCACGATTTCAAATAACTAAAGCAAATTTTCACCAAGATTTCTTTGATTTTGGACCTCTTGAAAAACAGGTGTCACTAATTATGATACATTTTAAATTAATTTTCTAATGATTTTCCTGTAGAGAAAGTGCAGTTTTCTCTAAGTTCGGGAATGTTTTTTTCCAGAATCTTATCTGTAGTTTTGTGATTATTTCCACCCTTAGTTATGTGTTAGTGCATGGTGTCAATTTTTGTACTTTTCCCTTCCAAGTTTTACAGATGTTGCAGAGATAATCGCGGTGGTTAGCGATCAAAATGAATGCAATAAACTTAGTTTTCAGTCTATTTTCTTCAGATTTTTCAAATTTTAACCAAAGTTTTCAAGGTTCCCCAAAATAGTCTTTTCTTTAAAGGAATCGTTATTACTGGGTCCCATTTTGTCGAGATTTTACTGTATTGCAAAACAAATATATAGAGCATAAGTGTGCCTTAAACATACAAACGCCATCATCACGGAACTAAACATGTAACAAATGGTCTACTGCATCTGAACATTTAGCAAACATCAGTAGTATGGGCGGAAATAAAAAACAGAAATCTTCAATTATAAAAGGTTATTTCAACACAACTAGCATTTATGGCTCAAAACGTAACTAACAAACAAGTTATTTAGTGGAATATTTTTTTGTTATTATAACCTACTGATATGTACATGAAGTGACGTAAATAAATTTTACTACTTTTATAAATTAGAGTGTTTTTACATTTTTGCTGTCAAATTGTTTGGGTGATGTAAAATGTGGCACTCTCCAGACATTTTTCCTATCATTATGTTGATTCTTTTTATGGTTGCATTGTTAAAAGTAGACGTCTATTCTGTGTGGGAATCATGCTGGTGATGCTTATTGTATGTTTTATTTTATACCTTCATGCCAACTGTCTGTACATGTACTGTATGCAGTGACTGATAAGTATTTTTCTTATTGAACTGGCAAATTTCAGCCATTAAAATCACATATTTACTCATAATGAAGCAATCCAGTTAAATATTTTGCTGCATGAAAATTAATTGTGCATGTACTTTATTGTTTGTGTTAGTGTAATGCATTTTAAAAATCATAAAAAAATTTAATAAAATTTTTTAAAAAGTAATGAAAAACTTTTTAAAATGATTTATTTAAAATTGAATAAATTGTAGAATTACACTGAAGAGCTAAAAAAAAAAAAAAAACTGNCGAGCACGCAGAAGTTCCGCAAGACGACGTGGCATGGACTCTACTAATTTCTGAAGGTATGCAGGAGGCAATTGACACCATGAATCCTGCAGGGCAGTCCACAAATCCAATCTGCGCCAATTTTAAAAAGGGTTGCATGTCTGTCACGTTTAATGATTCTCGTCAGTCGTCGTTTGTTCCGTTCTTTCACAATCTTTTTCTGGCCGCAGCGATGTCGAAGATGTGATGTTTTACCGGATTCCCGATATTCACGGTACACTCGTGAAATGGTCGTACGCGAACATCCAAATGTTATCACTACCTCGGAGATGCTGTGTTCCATCTCTCATTCGCCGACTATAACACGATGTTCAAACTCACTTAAATCTTGATAACCTGCCATTGTAGCAACAGTAACCGATCTAGCTGCCGACTTCATTGAATTACTCTTATTGGTTCCATACCTCTGTTATTTGCATACACACGCCTATACCAGTTTTTTTTGCTCTTCAGAGTATAACGATAACTTGCTATAGCGATAATTAATTTTGCTGTTGTCGACTATTGTTATAACCCGGTTCCACTGTACTCAGTTTCCATTTTGGTACTCTGGTCATAGTGCTCAAAAATTTAGATGCATAAGTGTATTCTAGCAACCTGAATGTTGTGTGATAATTATACTTAAGTTCCAAAACGTTTGCTTATTATTAATCATAACCATTCTTTTAGTATCTTGTTGATATTGTCTGCATTTATGTTCTTGCTGATGCTTGCGTAGTGTATTGTGGCCAGTCTGTCTGCATATTACTAAATGTAACCTTGCTCAATGTGTGTGCGCGCATGCATGTGACATGCCAGTGGAGTGTTGTGGGGGCATTGTCGGGCGGTGGCAATTTTTCTAGAAGGCAGTGAGTCGAAGGGAGATGAAACGCTGGAGAACAGTATCGACGAGGAGAGGAACGACCTGAGCGCCCTCAGCATTGGTGACATCACCATCGACTCCGTGAAGGATCATTTGATGTAAGTCAGTTTATATTGGTGGATTGCATGTGTAAATCAGAGCTAACTACCCAAAACTGTGAAAACAGGAGTACAGTACTTGCAGTTGTTATTTGTCGATTACAACTTTTATCTAAGAAATAGGGGTAGTTACATTGTATCACTTTTGACAGTCACACATGCTTGTTAGAAAGTAATTGTATGCTGAATTTACTGTAAGCAGTAACCTTTGACTCCTGACTTGAAAAGGTAAGTTCTTTCTTATTGAGTGCCAACAAGTGCAGTATTTTAAATGTTGAGCCAAGTTTGTAAGTGTTTTCACCTCATCTCTACCAGTCAAGCAGTAATGAATATGTAGGTGGGCCTTGTCTGTTGCTGTGGGGCTGTGTAATAGAAATTAGGGATGTAGTAAACCCACAATTTTGCAACTTTAGCTATGTACTGAAGTTTGATTGAATTCCATTCCGACTTCGCCATTTAATTAATAATTTTGTGGTGCAGTTTTTTGTTTTTAAGATGTACACTGCTATAAAGCACTAATCATTACACATGTATTTTTAAAATCGAAGTCATTTAACCATTTAGGAACACCTCAGATATTTTTAAAATTAAATTTTACGAAATGCATTAAAATTTAATGTAATCCTGTTTGGTATTTAGGCTGCATGGGGCATTTTTTGTTGCTGTTTGTGAATATCTTCAGAAAGCCTAGCCATTGCACTTTGTGCATGATTCGGTTAGCAAATATATGAAAATATTGATTACATGAATATTCTTGCCTGTGTGATGTAAAATTTCTTTGTTTGTTTGGATATTTAGTTAAAAGTTTCTCATTTTCGGTTTGTTGTAAATATGTCAATTTATGCTATCTGTGGGAGCTTGCTCAAAGTTTTTGGAGTCGTTGGAAAAGTAGAGGCACCAGGAAGTATGCCTAGCAAGCAATGTAACTTTTATGTTAATGATTGTTACAATTTTTCCATACCTACAGACTTAATATCTTCTTTAGAAATTTTTATAATAATAATGCATAATATCACACAATATATTTCAAACCGGAGTTGTATCGTCGCATCAAGCCATTGTGATGTTAACGTAACTTTCAAAGCATTGGTAGTATTCAACATTCAGGCAGGCATGCACTGTCTTATTTCTTAAGTTATGACGGCTCTCTCATGCTTGCATGAAGTATGTGCGCAAGAGTAATTAAAATATACATACGGAAGCTATTAGTAGTCACTTTATTAAGTAAAGAGTAATTGTGTGTACTGCCCTGGCACCAGGCATGTGTTAGTATGCCATGCGTAGTGAAATGTGTATAGAAATACAGCTACCTTTCGTAATCACTAAGCCAACAATTCTAAAAACTTCTTTTTGTTTGACTTCAAGACTGTCACATAAACCACTCCAAAGTCTACATGAATTTGCATTTGTGCATGTCTTGTTTTCTGCAATACATAAGTACATTTGAATCTAAGAAATTAGTATAACATTATCAAAAGTAATAAGGTTTCTGATTTAAGACGTTTAGAATTGGTGATTGTTTTTGTGTTTTTGCAACAAATTTTGTCTAATCATAACACAAACAGCAGATCACATCCTTCCAAGACTAGCCAGGTTTGATTCCCAGTGGGGTTGCTCCCGGATTTTTGCATGGGGGAATCTTGCCGGACAATGCCATTAGTTAGGGATTTTCTGGTTTTGTGTACTTCCATTCTGGCGCTGCTCCATACAGTATAACTTCACTACAACAAACTCAAAGGGACCAGAAATGTTGCTTGTTTGTTATAGTGAAGTTCTTTGTAATGAAAGCAGCTACACAGAAATTTTGAGCGAGGTGAATACGGCATTTATGGCTACACAACTATGCATTATTGTATTAACTTCTTTATTTAACCATAAGGAACATAATAACATGCCAAAAACATTTTTAGTTTAATTTTTAATAAAATAATTTTTAATTGTTTTGTAATTATATCGCACAATGAACCAGTCACTCATAAATATTCAGCGTACTCATAATTTATTTCTTCTTGTATGTTTATTATAATTTACACCATACATTTCAGCTTTATATATGTGGTTTCCAATGTCAGGAGAATAACTATATTCTACTACAATACAGTAGGACTATCTAAAAACGTCTTGAAATAAATGTATTTCAGGTTATGTAACAGTTATAAACCGCACAAAAGTAATTTTTTCACCAAAAAAATTGCTATATTGTTTTACTACAAATTTTGAAGATGATGTATCTTCAACAGAAAATTATTTATTACCATTATAAAGCAGTATAACCCATATGGCATTGCATAATAATATTTCACTTGGCTTATACCAACAAATTTCACAGCATACTGAAGCAGTTTAAATGGCATGCTAGAGGTGCTGTAATTTATTTACATTCAAAAACAACATAACCTTTGTGCCGCTTGTAAACTAACATTGTTACATAGACCATAGATGCCATACACAAGAAAATGATCTCGCAGTAGTGCAAGGGAAAGGCGCTATATAGTTTGTGCCACAATCGCTGCATGTACCGAGACGCCATTTTGTGTGACAATTTGCCATGGTTTTATTTTCTGTCACTTAACATCTATGGAATAGCTTTGGCGCAACCATGACACGTGTTTTGTGTAAACATTACACTATTTAACAAAGTGTTCAATTATCTTATTGAGTGAAAAAATCTGAATTTGACGTTAGTACGGAATTTAACTACATAATGTTCGTTAAGGTGAAAATAGATTGGCGAAATACCCCTATGTGCGATGCCCCGACTGGTTGGCTGTCATTTTTTTCCTGCCCCAGTCCCCGCCAGGACGCCCCGACTCGCGACACGCACATCACCTCGCCCCTGCAAGTCGCTGCCACGACGCCCCGACTACTTTCGAAAGGAACTCGTCTCTGATTGGCTACGTGGGGCTCTCAAAAGGGTCTCGCTCCTACCAATCGCTGACGCAGGACGCCCCGAGAATAGGATTGTTGTTTCAGCATAAATTCTGTGTTACATAAAGAATTTATGGCATTTTCTATGTATTTGATTTCTTGTTGAGTAATATCCACTGTTTCTTTCACAAATCTGATTCTAATAGGACGACAATATCATGGCGAAGATGGGGTTGGGTTCTGCCATATAACTATTTTTTTTTGTATCACAAACTAATTGCAGGGGCACAGAGCTACTTTGGAAAATATTGGCATCAGTAGCATCATTTTACATATTTTGTTTGAATTGCACCTGTTGCGACCCATCACAATCCCACTTGCAAATCGGCTCTTAACGTGTTACGTTCTTCTGGACTTAAGTCATATAAAACCTGCTCCAAATACGTTAATAATCTTGTGATAGTATGGTTTAGCAAATCTTGTAGATATACTTCAGCGCATGTTTCAGGCACTTCACATGACTCTTTATGTGGATAGCAGTCATTTTTAACTTTTTGAAGCAAGCTATAACTTGGATATAACTTTTTATTGGTGGAAGTTATAGTCTCTATGGTAGACCAAGACAGTCATTTGATTAATTTCCGAGGCGAGGAAATAATGGTGCACTTACATTTAAGGAAAGAGGGGTCTGAAATTTAAGCTAGCACATACAAAAGTAATAAAATATGCTTACCGTGCCAAACCGGAAGTCAGTATGAGTCGAGCACGCAGAGCGCTAACATCTGAAAACATTCATTTTCTTATAAGACTGTGTCTGTCGATCAACAGCAAGTATGGTCGTGGAAATATTAAACGTAGCAGAGCTGGCGGGGTTCGAAGACGCAATCACAAAGGCGGAAATCCATATGTACACTCCCTATCTGCCAGGTCCATACGTACCCTCGTCTGAGGTTCGGATCCCTGTACAAAACCAAGATGTATACACCATCCCGTGTAATTCATATTTGAGGTTCCGAGGAACGCTAACAAAGGCAGGCAACACCCTACTCGTGTCAACAAAAATCATTAGAAACTGTATACTACACATGATAAGTAGAATCGTGTAAGAACTGAATAGATGTGAAGTGGATGCCACGAGAGATGTTGGAATCGCAGCCACCATAAAGAACTATCTCTCATTGACTCATAACAAACTGCCAGCGGCTAAAATGGCTGGCTGGGGGATCAAAGAGGACTTTACGGTTTCTGTCTATGCTAATGGTAAATTTGAAGTATGTATTCTGCTAGCCATGCTGTTAGGGTTCGCTGAAAACTAAAAGCATGTAATTATTAATTCTAAGCAGGAGTTAGTTATTCTCATGGCTAACACGCAAGCGAAAGCGCTGGCTATACGATCTATAGAGTGGTTGCTTCCCCACGTGAAGGTAAAAATTTCAGAGCATGTGAAATTTTTGAAATATGCGGAGAAAGGAAGGAATGTTGATATTGCGTTTCTTACATGGAGTTTACAGACGTACCCGAGCGTAGCACGCTCAGTGACCGTAAATTGGAATGTTAAAACTAGTTTCACGAATGAAAACCCACGATATATAATAGTTGCGTTTCAGACAGACAAACAGAATGCTGTCAATATGGACTGTTTGAAATTTGATTATGTAAATATTAAGAACGTTAAATTTTTCCTAAACTCAGAGTCTTACCCATATGGAGATTTAAACATTGATTTTGCAAACGGTATGTTTATGGTACCTTTCAAATGTACGCAGACTTGCAGAGATCCTATTATGGACAAACGAAGTCACCGGCGCTGGAACCGAACGTGTTCATGAACACTGCTCCCCTACTAGTGTTTGACGTCTGTAAACAGGGTGATCGAATAAAGTCAGACATAGTAGACTATAGGATAGAAATGACAGCCTCAGAGAATTTCCCGGCTTTCACTCAAGCCTACGCTTTAATAATTCACGACTGACTGGTCACGTACAATGTGAGTGACAGAGTAGTTAAAATACTAACGTAATTCACAACTATACTTCATTCATCATCCAACAGTCACAATGTTAGCAAACATTCAGGACTGCATGTCACAGCGTGGTTTCATTATTAAACGTATTTGTATAGCATATGTTGACAGCTGTATAGCAACAAGTACATTTCAAACCACGTTTCCACAGCCCTCGCTTGACAGGAAAAGTAAGGCAACAAATATATGGCTGGAAAAACACTTATCACTGTCTCAATTGGGACGAGGGTGATGTAGAATATGATAAAGTACACGATGTACTTATCTCAACGGAGATGGCATGGTCTTCGTGGCAGGTCCGGAGCAGAAGAGTTAGTTAAGCGTCTACTGTGCTGCGAACGTAAAACTATGCGATCCACAGACAGAGTATGACTGCCCTTCGTTAAAAAAAATGAAGGCGTGGTACCTGAAAAAAATCTAACATGAGTGTAATGCATGCAGACTAGACCTGTCATGTCTGTGCTTGAACATGCGGTTATTATTAAGGATGTGGGTTATGGCCCATTGTAGGGGGGGGGGGGGGGCATTTTTTTTTCGAACAGCAGCTATTATAATTAGCAAACCTGCGAGGAGGGAAACCACGTTACTATACGTTATCATCATGAACGGGTTTATTGCGAAGCTGAAAGCTGAATGGTTACGCTCAGTATAGGGCACTGTCGGACCTCGTGGTTAGGAAGCTGTATGTTGCATTGGATTTCCGAAGGGCGGAGACAACTTATGGCAAGTGTATAACGTGTTTGCTAAATGCACAGTTTCGAGTACAACCGCCTTCTCGGTATGCTCAACTTATCACAGAGGATGACATGATCAAGCTTAACGCCACTACAGTACAGATTATCTATGCCGGCATCAGACCTATTGCCAACGGTAAGACGATGCATGTTCTTGAATTTTCATAATGTGGAAGAATGACTCTCTCTCTTACCGCAGTAGCACTTAAAACCTGTGCACTGCATTCAACCCGCTGGACGCGGCCAAGTACGACGGTGATGTGGCGACCGGCTACCGTCGCGTTCACTTCAAACCTCCCAGACGGCCTGCACAAGTGGAAAGTTGCAACGGACTTGAACACTGGATGAGTCAAAGCAAAGAGGAATGTCTTATCCTATGCTCGATACTATGCAGTATTGTTTTATGTCCTGTATATTACCTGCGGCCGGACATGAAGCTGCCTTGAACCATCAGCACTATGTGCAAGCGAAGAGAATATACCCCAGGTATGGTTTACCCGGACAATTGCATATGAGCTGTGTTGAGCCAACAGCGGTGATGTAACTAACCGTTGGACCGAGTCCTGTACACGTGACCAACGTACAACCTGCATGAAGCGAGGAACGGTTACATGGAAGACAATGTGTTCACCGTTAACATGTGAAGTTTACTTGGCAACAATAGAAGAAGAGGCGAGTGTTACATCCAGTCCACAGTCGACAGCAGTGCATCATTCATTAGACAACTGACGTCGCCGCCACCATGAGCAATACGTTTGACATACGTGACTGCGTACCGTTTCTGCCGGAAAATGTGAACTTGTACGTGAGATACTTTATCAGGTATAGGAGGGTGGTGTTTAAACCAGAGCTCGGACACGAGCAAATGTAACTGTGAAAATCATTTGTGGGGATATCATGACTCGTGGGAAAATTTCCACAGTGAAATTCTACCCTGCCTCAAGTACAATTGATGTGCCGTCGCTAATCTCCGACCAAACAGCCAGTTACCTGCAAATGAACATATTCTCACATTACATGTTGAATTTGAAGATATTACCGAACTGCATCACGAGAACAGGAAAGTTGACTCTACCCTGCGTGATATAGATACTGGCTCAACATACCGATGGACTGAAGAGTGTACAGGTCATATACATACTGGCACGCTGGAAGACTGTGGAAGCAAATGGATTCTACCCTGCTCGGCCAAGGTATGTTGGGTATATAAGTGAAAAAAAACCTACATGTACATCATGAATGCTGAAGCTCCAGACAGCACGACAGCCGAGGGAGAACTAACATGTCACAGCAAGTGCAAGTGTTGGCACGCTATTTGTGACCTTATTGCATGCATTCTACTGCTATTGGCTGAAGCTCTGAAGTGGTGGTGGTGATTGTGACGTCACGTACGTGGGGAGAGCTACATAAGACATACGTATCCAGCCAGTCGACCTCGGTGATCTAGCAATGATGAGCGTGCCATTCCGTCCAGAGACCACCTACAGCAGTGTAACACCTGGTAACAGCAGCGTTACATGACGTCAGTGATATGGCAGAGCTGAGGACGTACAGCGAGGATTGCGACGGCTTGCGCATTGGCTGCTAGCACACAATCCTGCGGCATATGAACACTGCCAGCAGATGATTGATTGCAGTGTGCTGGTGAGGTACGTAGTTCATCATATGAGAAAAAACTCTCCCCTACCATGTGGGGCGGACAAGGTGGTAACACATGTCATGTTACATGACGCTATACGTTTGCACCTCCCCGACTACAAGCCGCCAGTGTCTCCAGTTCCCAACAATACTGCTGCCGCCGCCGCCGACACTACCACCATCGACATCACTGACAACAATGATGCACAGCTGCCGGCCGTCACCATCCCAAGACGCAAGAGAGCTGCGAGGACAATGCCTATAGCCAACCAGACTAAAGAGTTATCACAACGCAGAGCACCACGCACCGCCTGCAGACATAAGAAGCAGCCTGCCGCCACCATCTGCCAGCACTGCAGCAGGTTTTAATTGCCAGCGCATGGAGCTGCGTCCAACCTGCCTGATGTGACAAAATTAACAGTAGCGGAGAGGAAGGTGATAATTCGGCAAAACAAAAGGAAGGTTTATAAAAAAAACAATGAAAATCGGTTGATTTTTTTGGAAGTTACACGCGCTCAAACAAACGCACACAAGGTTTATATATATATATATATATATAGATAGACAAGAGAGAGAGAGAGAATCATATGGTAAACTTCAAGTATGCTGAAGGAGATCCCTGTTGACGGCAAATATGAAGGGGAGACGCGTCATACACATTATTCCACCGTACATTTTTCTGGTCGATGCGCTTGTAGGGGGGAGGGCCATTTCTCCCTCCCTCTAACCCCAGACAATCTCACAGTATATAAACCTCCCGTAGATCTGTAGTTGGTTACTTATGATCTGTTAGCCTCGTGTCTGCTTCGCTCATTTTGCCTATACTCACGCATGCTGTCTTCACGAACTTGTCTCAACACTAGCTTTACTTCGCATTCATCGCTTGTGGTAAGTGTATATGTTCTTCGCTGCTAGGTGGTGAGAATACTTAACTATACTAACATACAGATGTCAAGCTCCTTCCGTCAGAGAGAGGGTGGGGGGGGGGCTTTTCTTCCACCGCGCCTATGTGTAGATTGAGCGGGTAGGTTGGAGGGAGGAAGGCGGCAGCAAATGACAGGCTCTGACCGCTGCCCCAATGGGCTAGGCCACACCTCTCTTCGTGGCGAGGCGGGTGATTACAGGTAGCTCGTACCCACGCTCCCATCGAGACAGCTCGTTCTCCCACCCTCCCAGGGAGGGAGGGAGGTAGATAGGCTGCGGAGAATGACAGGCTCTTTTTTGCTTTGCCCGCCCCTGATGTGCTACACCACGCCTTCTTCGTGGCAAAGCTGCCGTTTTTACAGGGCAGCTCGTTCCTACCTCCCTCCCCGCCTAGCGCCCTTGCAGGCAAAGCTGTAAGTCACTCTCTCGGGTCGACAGCAGATTGAAACTCGCATTCATTTAGAGTGCGACTTTCTTTTTTGTTATTGTTAGTGTGATGTACGCTCTCTCTATATAATAATATTATTATTCACGTCGTACGCATATGCGTTGCTAGTTAGTGGTTTACACTTGAGACAAAACACTTACGTACCCCAGCCCCCACCACGTTCTGAGACACTGAGGTGGGAATAATGCTGTGTCTTGTTCATAAAAATATCAACAATGTGAATTATTTTTTTACGTTCTCCTTACGACTAATTGATTTATATGCTCCCCGCTCTGTTTGAGCATGCGTCCCCAGTGGCGGTAAGATAGAGGTCCGGGGAACGTACTCCGAGCGCATCCCTTTTGTACATTCTCTCTATACTATATGTATGCGAGTACTCAATCGGGGGAAAAAAAATTAGTTTAGGTTTGTAGTAATATACATATATATACACATATGTTTTATTTCAAACTAGCTTAGGATTAAACTTTTTTCCCATAGGATCCCTCCTGGCCTACAATGTCCGGCATCGAGCATACCTTCATGAGTTCCACCGTCACACCTACCAGGCGAGGCATTTGCTTACTCGTCAAACAAGGTGCCATCTGATAGTTCTTTTTCTTTTCCAGCTTTCCCTTCTTTCGCATCGACATCATCATCATCTTCTTCTACACAGACATTACCTATTGCACCTACGATACGGCGACCTGCACTTCAGTGTGGTTTCTGCGACCAGATGTTTGCTAATCGTCTGAATGGCTTACGTCATGAACGAACCTGTTCCCTAAATCCATTCAGGGAGATGCCGCAACACATGTGTGATAGGTGCGGGAAGACATTTGCCCACACCGACTATCTTGCAGACCATCAAACATTATGTAATGGACTGATCAGAATGTAATGGAATTACCGCAGCCTCACCGCCAGCAAAAAGTTCATGCATGACTGCCCCCCAGCCAGGCACATCACGTCTCGTACCGGCTCGCATTATTGCTGCAGAGGGTCGCTCTCGCCATAGGACCGTTGTCACTGGTGCCGGAGAGTGTAACGCCCATGGGTTTGTGGAGGCGGAGAGCGCGTTTCAGGACATTGTGAAGACATACATCGCCGAGAATACCTCGAGTCAGGCCGTCAATATTTGTGACTACCCCGAGCGGATGAAGGAAAATATCATCGGTCAGCTACAGCAGGAGATCGAGGATCAGGGGGATGTTAAATTTAATATTTTCCTCGAGTGTGTATATGGAAAACCGGAGCTGCACAACGGCGAGACGGACCACCGCGCCTTTAAGACAAAAAACGTGCTCCTCTTCAATGTAGGCGATGTTGAAGAAGCCGTGTCGGCTGCTAATGCCAAACTGTGCAGGGAGGAGGATGAATACATGGGGAAGGGAAGTGGCTGAACCCTCACCTCGTGAAAAGGCTTCAGCTGTACGTCAGCAAGCTCGACGCGATGAGAGTTTCCTCCTACATCGTCCTGCCTGCGTTAATGAAAGCAAAACATGTGATTTGTTAACCCGCAAAACGCGGACAAGCAGTGCTTTAAATGGGCGATTCTGGCACGCTATGTAAAGGGTTGGAATCCTGAGCACGTCAACCAGCATTACATCGACCTGGAGATACTACTACTGTCAACAGCGGAGAACAGGAACTCTCATTATTGCTACATTGGTGATTTCTCCGGCCTATACGCTCCCGGGTGACGTCGCACAATGGACATGTTAATATCTGTAAACGTTCTCTCAAGGCATACGATAATCAAGCAACAGTCTGTGCCGACATGCTTGTTATTATATTTACATAATTTATTTGCTGAATTTTTTCTTGTTACAGGAAGCATTGTCATAGTTTAAAATATTATTTTACGTGCCACTTTAAGAATATGCTTGGATGAAACAATAATTTGAACATGAATAGTTGCTCTTAATACTGGATTGGAGTTAACCTGGAACTGGTAAACCGTAGAGGATGTAGTTCGAAGATAGCAGTGAAGAAGCTGGTCCATCCCTTCCTCCTTTCCAATTGACAACCCCTTTTCACCGCTCAACCCCCATCCCTGCTTTTCGTCTTAACTATTTCATTCTACTAAACTTTTCAACCCCCTCTGCAGCTGCCCGCCAAGGACCTTTCTCTCTATCCTTCACGCATCTACCGTTCATTTCCAGTCCCTACCGCTTGTGTTGCGCAGTTTGGTGGGTCACTAAGCATCAACAGACTGGCAGTTTCCCTGCCACGTCCCGTAACCACGTAATGTTTCACATGTTTGTGAAATGCAGATAGTGTTTTAGTATGGCATAGTGTACAATGCCACATACATTATTTGCTAACATATTCTCAATTATGTATGTATGTATGTAGTGTGTATTCTTGCATGCTAGTAGTATGCATGCATGTATGTAATATGCATGCATGTAATATGCATGCCTGTACGTCGTATGCATGCATGGATATATGTGAAGCCAATGAAATGAGTGACAGTACTGATAGACATTGACGATAATGAAGAGACACTAAGTACTGTGTTATCGCGTTCACCAATTCACCAGCACAGTTTTCGTTCATGAAATGCAGTGTATCAAAATATGTTAGCTATATGCTGTCTCCAGATGCATAAAACTGTTTTGTCGCATATTGTTGTTTGTCTTGAAGGTGTATGTGTAGTTTTTTATAGTCTGTTACAGGCCCACTTTTATAAACTAAAACGTCTCAAAATATCTCTTGAAAGAGCTCCTTTTTGTCTCTTCTGTGACCCATATTCTTAAAATGTTTCAGTCTCACTAATTGCAAATTCCTGTCTCACCATTTGAACTCACGGGTTTGGGGATTTATTTAACGCGATGCGATAATCCAATAAAAAGCGTAACTGAAATAATTGTCAATTACATTAGTACAGGAAATGTTATAAACTATCAGGACATGTAATAATTTGTACTATTTTGCAAAAGATGTTTCCTGATTTTTAGTAATAATTATAGTGCTTTCTGTGGTATAGATTCATCCTTTATGTAAATTTAGTGTAAATTCCATATAGTATTCTAGTGTCAGAATGGTTTGGATGTTTCAGTCATANAAGCGTAACTGAAATAATTGTCAATTACATTAGTACAGGAAATGTTATAAACTATCAGGACATGTAATAATTTGTACCATTTTGCAAAAGATGTTTCCTGATTTTTAGTAATAATTATAGTGCTTTCTGTGGTATAGATTCATCCTTTATGTAAATTTAGTGTAAATTCCATATAGTATTCTAGTGTCAGAATGGTTTGGATGTTTCAGTCATAATTATTATTATTATTATTATATTCAGTTTCCCATGGTTATCTTTTATAGCTTACATTACTAGGTTTCATATTAAAAACACTATGGACAAGAAAAAATTATTTAAAAAGAAAAAAGCTTTTTTTTTTCTTGTACAGATATAATGTAGAGTGGGCATCGGATGGAAAGAAATTTGACTAGTTCTTTATTGGTTTTTGGGACACTGAAAAGAATCATAATAGGGTTGACCTGGAGGTAGCTTTCCTAGCAGATGATGCAGGAGACTGATTATGTGCTGTTCTTATGGAAGCTGATCATGCCTAACAGACAGAGTGCACATAATGAACGTAGCTGTTCAAATGTAAGCAGTTTTTCTGTGTTGAGGTTTTGGTGATTGGTTGGAAGCTCGGTTACAACCGTACTGGTTCATTTGTTATTCAAAATCGATATTCAGAAGTAAATTCAGGGCAACAAACTAGATGCAGCAGATGTTCTTCTTATACATCGGTTGTTTCTATATGGTATAAATAAATTGTTGTCTAAATTGTGACATCACATTTGTTTCACATTTGTAAAATATTTGGAACGTTAGTGCTGCCTGAAGGCTTATTTCACAAATGGCTTCAATTTATAACTGTATTTAGTAGAATTATCATGCTAACTAACACATTTCATTATAAATACAAAAGCGCAATAGTTTATGTATCGTAGACAGTTTTTCTACAAAAGATGTGAAACTTGGATCTCTGGGAAATATCTGCGTATTCCGATCTTCCCGCGCGAGCTCATGCTGAAGTATTGGAATTAGGTCCACGTTGTGGTGTAAATCATGTGGAAAATTTGGACTATTTCTAACTGGCTGTTTAGTTTTCCGCTGTCTGTCCGACATGATCAATGGGAATTACCCTCCCTCCTCTTGTGTTGTAGCCAGCTGTCCAGCCGGCAAAATTAGTTCTTTACTTTGGTTGGCCTGCTATGGGTTTACCCAGGTGTTTCTTCTGTTAGATAAGAATACCTTTTCATTTTTTTTTTTTCCCCTTAGCTGCATTTCTGATGTCTTAGCGAATATATCACAAATGGTGTGTGTGTGGGGGTGGGGACGACCAGGAAGTGCATTAGTCACCAATTATGTAAATGAGGTTGACAGTGTTTCTGTGTTTACATATCCCATTAAAGACAATGGCACATAATATTCATACTAATTAATCTGTTATTTACAGCATTTGTGAGAATCAAATTATATTTTCAAGAAATATTCTAATTAAAATAATTGAAAACATGTTTTGAGTATTCAGTTGAAACTAATTACAGTCCGATTATAGATTATGCAGGCAATAAAATGCCATTCTGAAATAGCATTGTTGCAATTTTAATGACTACTCCCACGTTTTCTGTAACGTCTTTTATTTCTTGTATTATAAAATGAATGCCAGAAGCATTGTGCTATGGTTTTTTGAAATTATTCATTAATCTACAAAAATCTTGAAATTTGTGTCTTCTTATGCAGGAACGTTCTTTAAATTTTTGTTTTACTGTAAAAACAATTAAGCTAGTAGTTTTGCTTTCCGTTGTGCACTGCCAGCTAGGTTACAATGAACTCTGCAATCAGTTCTAAGAGTCGGTGGAAGTCACTTATCTAAGTATTTGCTATCTCTGGCACTTGTACATTTCAGTTCGACATGGGGGAGAAACACCAAGATCCAATAAATTATTTCTCAACAGCATGATTAAAGAAGGTATTTCAGCAAATACCCATATTTCTCTCGTTACATTTACTAGATTGTTTTTCTGTCAAAATTTGTACATTTTCCTCCTGACTGGAGGGTTGACAGTTTTTGCAGTGGGTGTTATACATGAACACAAATTATTTTTAATTTCTATTGTTTAAAAGTAAAATGGGTGTGATACACGGGCGGGTGTTATATGTGCATAAATACAATATATGCCAGAATTCCTTGCTGGTATCAGCTCTCAAGACCTCAATGTTAAGAGCTGCCCAAATCTCTTTTCACACTCACAAACCACACTCACACACCTCACTCACTCACTCCTTCCTTCCCTCCTTCCTTCCTATCCTCCTTCCTTCCATCCTTCCTTCCCTCNCCCTCCCTGTCATTCCTCCTGCCCTCCCTCCTGCCCTCCCTCCTGCCCTCCCTCCCGCTCTCCCTCCTGTCCTCCCTCCCTCCTTGCTGGTGGGGTCAGAATATTGTTCCTGCAGTCTATTATTTTTATATTTGCATATTTCGTTAATTGTAGTTCATTGTAGGTATCTTTTTAAAACTGTCTTCCTCAGTGAAATGAAATATCAACATGTGTCTGCCGCTTCTTAAAAGGGTTGCTTGTGTGCTTTGGTCCACCGTTTCCCTTAACCACCAAACCATCATGAAGCACGAGCAACAATATATTTACATTTTGATATTTAAATTCGTAGGTTTCAAGTAACAAAAGTGATTTCAGCCAAGTAATTGTAGAAGGCTCGTTACTGTGTGGCAATTAGAAAGTAATAAGTAAGTTTGTGTGTTTTGTAAATAATGTTTTTTGAAACTGTTAACTAGAATATTTGAAATGTATGTGGCCTTTAAAGAAAAACATTTTTTTTTAACGTAGTGAATTTTCTGTAACTGCAGGCATTCAGGAGTCTGCCAGAATCCCCAATGACATCATGGCAGGCAGGTAGCGAAACCTCTCCTCTGCAGGGTGAGGCCACCTCTGCCTTCCATCCACCTCCCACTCCCTTTCCCCCTCAACCCCCTTCCCCCCTACATCCCCTGTCATAAACAGGCCTAGTGTGCCTTGCTAGGTTTGCTTTGGGAGGGGGGCAAGGGAGGGAAGTTACACGATGGTTGTCCCATATAGCGGAGTGTGACTGAACTATTTGAACTAACTGCTCTGCAAAATACGTCAGTTTGGTAACAATGAACATGTACTGTAAATGTATAAAAACTAACAAAAGATGTTAATAAATGTAGGCTGAAATAAAATGCTAGTGTATAAAATTTAATCGAACAATGCTTTTAATGAGGTACAGTACATACACAATCTGTATTTGCAATCTATGGAACAATTTGTCTGCAGACAAGCAGTATACCACGTTCGCATAAAAGATTTTCATTGACTCTTATAGTATTACTTCAACTTTTTAGATAGTTAATTTTTTTTTTTTTTCCATGTTGGTGATTAACATAAAAAAGAATGCAAGTCAATTGGTATAGACATTTTTATGTAAATGAGGAACAAAAATTGTGTTATATTACAAATGGATAAAACTATTCCATCCCACTCATAATTAATCACTACCTTTTACGATATCATGGGTGTGTATTGCGACTTTGTTTCGAGCCATGAGATAGTTCCTTTTCCATCTATGTGTTAGTATTTTCAAGTGCCATCTTTGTGTATCCTTAATTTTCTTTTGTTTTTGTACTATTATTTTTATAAATATTTGTTTGTAATTGCATAGAAAAGCATCTATTATAAGATAGAACACAATGTGCTACCTATGAAAGAAATTTGTAATTTATAAGGCAATAACACTTTTTTTTTTTTTTTTTAATCTTGATCAGGGAAAAGTAACAACATAGAGGATGGATAACGTGTTAATTTGTAACCTATAAAAAATGTTTTATAGTTCCGCCAAAATTCCTGAAAAATTTGAATGAAATAGCTAGAAAAATACATTTGTTGTATTTATCTCAGACCATTGTGATTCTCTTGACCTCTACTATCCACCTGGCTATCACATGTTTGTTAAGGGGACTACTTGCTGAAGTCTTGTCTTTTTAGTGATATTCGTTCATTATCTGTGTACTGCTACTCTTGATGTGTGTACACCTCCATTCCTACTTTGTTTGAGTTGCATTGTTGCAAATCAAAGGATTACTTTGTCCTTTTGCGGAGACTTTATTTGCCAGACTTTAAATGTGTCCTATTTTTTGTGCTTATGACATTCATTGGATATAGTTTTTTAAAGTACTCATTTTTCAAAAGAATCAAAGTACTTTATTTGGTATTCTTTGCAAGAAAGTGTCAAAGTTTCCCTTTGTTAGTTTCTCATGGTTGGGCGGCAAGATTTTTTGGGGTTATTTTAAGAGGAATTTTGTTTTTAAAAATACCAGATTTCTGTGTTAGTGGTTTTATTATGAAAGACCTACAAATTGAAACTTTATAACTAAAATTGTGCATTATTCGAGCCAAAATTGTACTGTGTTATTTTAATGCAAATTTTATTATTAAAAATTGATCATCAGTTACAATTTATCCCTATAGGCATAATTGCATTAAAATTTATCATGTTTCTGCAAATGCATGAACAAAACAAGAGAGAGCATTTATCTTAACTAAAATAATGTAGAGCTTTACCATACGTGAAAAAAATCATTTTTTCAGGTTTTAACTTTTTTCTCTAACTCATGTTGACTCCTAGACAGTGTGGATTTTTTGTTGCAATGTTGCAGGAATCTCTTCAATATGGTTTTATAGAGAAAAACACTGCTACCTGGAAATTTAAGAATTCTTATATTCAATTCTACAATTTTGCTATTCTCATTAAATTATCATTTTAATTTTAATCTTATTCACACAGTATATGATATTTACTGCTCTTATTCACGCAGCCAAAATGACAACAACCTAAAATTATTATTTTTTTTTTCTTTCCTTATCCCATCATCTGAAAACTTAAATTATTCTTATCACTTGGTTTCTGCATATTTTGGTACAATTTGTTTGTCACTTGTCTTGCAGATAAAATAATATATTTTGGTTAAATTTAATTTTGTTTTGTGTTTTAACTGAAATTTTGTTGTTAGGTGGTGTATTAACTTGCATTTCGGTGTTATATCGCTATTCACCGCATAATATTCTCTACTCATGGTACTAAACAGTTATCAGTCATAAGGGCAAGAAATTATTATATGTGCAGATATTTGGTATGGTCCATACGGTATAAGAAGGCCACTTTCTGACAGTCAGTGAGTGGCAACTTAATGTTTACGAAACAAACAGTGCCATTTTCAAAATTCTGCATCAGCTGATGCACGAACAAACTTAAGTTATTATTACGTTGGCTATTCTGAGTGCACTGCCAATGCACATCATAAAAGCAGAAAATACACGGGTAAGAAAGAGTTCTTACATTTATTAATGCATTTTATTTTACAAGGACACAAAACAATGGTTGTTAGTGTTAAAAACTAAACTTCGTGATAATGTAGTTATGTATAGGTGTTCAAAATGAAATGTACAATAGAACGATACTACGCGGAAAAGTTTTCTGAAGTTGTGCTAACTTCAGAAAGTTTTTTCACGTCGTATCATCCCTCTCCAACCTCGCTTTCAACACGTCCTTGATATTAATTCGAAAAGCATATAGAAATATTGCATAATATTGTAGAATTATTTTGCTATTAATTTGACGAAACGACACGAATTTGAAATATATTTCCAGCCCGTAATCTAAGAACAATCACCTTAAAATAATACGCTATCTGTTATCCAAAAACAGCGGCTCAAACTTTGCCGTGGCGCGCTGTGCGCGCGATCTCTCGGATATTATGCGAGGTATTACCAGCCAGAAATGAACCTCTTTTTTGCGCGATATATAACGAATTTACAAACAAATGCCAATAGTTATATTTTTCCACGAGCTCTGCATAATTTTTAAAGTAACATATATTTCATGTAAAATGATTTGGAGTAAAAGTCATTTATATTAGGCCGGTAATCGTTCGTCTACTTAAATTATACGCCATATTGTTCNTCTGCATAATTTTTAAAGTAACATATATTTCATGTAAAATGATTTGGAGTAAAAGTCATTTATATTAGGCCGGTAATTGTTCGTCTACTTAAATTATACGCCATATTGTTCTCATGAAACCCATCTCCTTGTTTGTAGAAAGTGAGACGCGTGAATAGTTTTTAAGCAATTCTAATGTTATTCCACGTCACATATTTCCAACTCGAATATATTAGCTATAACGCCCAAAGTGTGATAATAGATACAACAGACCGTCTCGCAAATGTTAACCCAAATTCACTATCTCGGACAAATTAAAAAAGAGTTAGCAAATATTTAATTATTTGCAACATTTTATATTTTTACTTGTATAACCTACTTATTTTTTTAGACAGATGTCAGTCTTAAAGTATCTTAAAATTTGTTTAGCATAACAGTACAATGGCAAGTGGATTAGCTGACAGCGTGTTGATAAAAAATACAGCCCCGACTTGACGGACCAGCTGATGGCGGAAGGATACATAGTCACATGTAGTCAGACGTAAACAGTGGCGCTACTTTCGCAGACCTGTCAGAAAACGGCCTTTTTATACAGTATGGACTATAAACTGTGTTTTGCTGAGACTCAGTTTAGAGGCAAGTTAAGTCACTGCATTGTTATTATTAGTATTATTATTGTTATTATTATTATTATTATTATTATATAATCTTTGTTGTGCTGTAAATAGTAAGTTGATGTGATTGAGCACTTGCCTTTTAGTTCATCGTCGACAGATGATAGCAGAGTTTCGGAGGTGAAGACTGAGGCAGTGAAAGTGGAGCGAACTGCAGATACGCAGACCGTGGTTGTGAAAACGACGGTAATCAGCAGCGAGATGACGGTGGTAAACTCTACTGGCGCCGGTGATAGTGAGTTTTGGCTTATCCTCTGCTTGATCTCCTTGCACTTGCTTCGCTTAATGCATGTTCCTCCAGCTTCTCTGTCTGCTTTTTGTGTACTTTCATTGTCTCATCACGTTTCTGTGTAAATATCATAATTATTTTGGTCCTGTAGAGTAAACTCTTAAAAATGCTTTTTGCGAAACAGTAAATAACTCTGAGAACTTAGTTCATGGAATTACCACACCGCACACATTATTTAGGAAATTTTTTTTCTGTGATAAGTACTGTTGTATGGTTTTAGTTTTTGTATTTTTCCTGCAAAAACTTTTATTTTGTCAATAAGATATCTATCATGTGTCGTCCACCCACGGTATACTCATGTAAGGTGCATGTAGTCTTTGACATCTATTTTACATAGGGAACTATAAACTCATGCAACATCAGAGACTCAAAGGGTTTATAGTTGGTTTTGTGTAAGGGTGTGAATGGAGAAGAAAATGTGTGCACAGAGTGGTTGTTGCAGTCTGCCTGCTAAGGGGTAGTGGGTAACCTGAAGCAGCTCCAGTGAACACTTGCATCACAGTAACATTACCTCGCCATCACTATGAGACACACTATCTTGGCTGGGGCTCAAACAAGCGACCTTGTGCCAGCATAGTGATTACCAGGTCAAATGATAAATATAAAACCACAGTAAAACTCGTTTAAGACTTTTTAAGGGACCAGCTTGTAAAAACTTAACAGGGAAAACATTTTACCATGGGGGAAAAAACCTCTATAGGTTTACCACCAATATAATTCCCAGTGCAAATTGTGATGAAAAAATAGGCTTATAATACAATAAAAAGTGTGAAATAAGGCATTTTAAATAATTATGTACATTATTGTCACTATAATAAGTGCTGGCGTCACCAAGTATTTCATCATGCTTGGCGAGAATGATATTGAGTGTTCAGTAACATTCCTAATTCTTTTGCAATTGCCACTTATCACTAAATTATTGCATTATCGTTATAACTAAATTTTACTATGCACCATCATTTCCTGCAGTGTTACTGTACACTCGCATCATGGGCACACTATGTTTTCTTAATGTGTTTACAGGCATGGAAGCTGATAAGTTGGCCATTAAATACAACTCAGCACATCTACAACGGCATTTTCTTCATGACCATTGTTTACGTAAAGATTATTTTAACAAAAAAAACATTGATAATTGGGAAGGAAAAAACACATTTTTCTTTGCCATTCTTAATCAGTAAATGCTTTATGAAGACTGAATACACACACATTATAGCTGCTGTAACCATTTTAGTGATACAGCCTCACTGTGAAATGTGCAGTTACAGGCAATTTTATTTCATACAACAGCACCTCCTTTATTTGTCCAAATCTGAAGGAAGGCTATTGTCTGCTTGGCATTAAATAACACCCCCTCCCCCCCTTTCAACCTCACACACATCAAATTGCCATTTCTCTATCTACCTTCTGCTCACCTTCCCTTCTTGTTCACTGCCTTCCCTCTTCAAGCTGCTCATGTGATCAGTTCATTTCTCCACCCCTCTTTGATTCCTTGAATGTAGCTCCGCCTTTCAACACTGGAATAGCCAAACAGGCTCGAGGTGGAGTGAATAGGAAGTACTGTGTTGAAAGGGGAAGAAACTTAAAGGGATGGTCAGGGTACTGGTGGGGAAAAAGAGGATGCATGCAGCTTATTCCTCTTCCTTATTTCCTTTCATTTGTGTACACAAGGGAAGGGAAAGTCTGTTATATTTTTTGACCTCTACAAGACCGGCCCTAGAAAAAAAAAAGAAAAAAACCGTTAACAGTACAAGGATGAGCACCAGGAAATGTGTGGTGACATCTAAATACATGCACGCTATGTGCGAAGACACGCACGTTATGTGCGAAGACACGCACGTTATGTGCAAAGACACGCACGTTATGTGCAAAGACCATACTTGGGAAAGTATGGTCTAACTGATCAAAGTAAAAGTTAGAGTAAGAAAATGTTAACTCATTTTAAAGTTAGAAGTTAAAATCTCCGCAAATTAACTGAAAGTTAAAACCAAATTAACTTATTAAGTTAAAAGTTAAAGGACAATAAAAATTTTACAGTTAAAATAAAGTCTCAAAAAAGATTTTTGTCAATGTCAACATAAAAAAAATCACAATTTACAGTCCCAGAAACAAATTACCTCAACTTGGTTACTGGATGCTGAATCAGATAGGTCTACTACTTATCAAAATTATGAATTAACAATCTTCTACAAAACAATTTGAAATAAAACTTCTAAAATAAACTCTTTATAGTACAATTTAGCACGAAACCAGACCAGTACAGTGACTACAAAAACAATTGAAGTGTCCATGCCGCACAAGGATCATCAACTGTGATTTTTGCGTTGTGAGATATTGTATTGATATATCACGACGGTGGCATCTTGTCTACCTCACAATCGCGTTGCGTGTGACTAGCGATGTTCTTTGATTCAGCACATAGTGTTGGTGTATCTATCTGTATTTGTGGTGTGCAACTCATCGGCCGTCAAATGTGTTGCGTATTTTTAAGATGTTCGTCAAGATTTTAATGGCATTTGCATTTTTTCCGTTATCTTTGGCCTCCAGGCGATTGCAAAGTTAACTAACGTTAGTTTGAATTGCTAACCAGATATTTTAACTATTAATAGATAAAAGTTAGTTAGTTTAAAAATTAACTATTAAGTTAAAAATTAAACACCTTTCTAATGATTAACTTTAAAAGTGAATCCCAAGTATGCGTGCATCATGCGTTATATGTAGGAAAGGACATTCCTGTAGCAACTGTTAACATGGAAAATATTAACGTATGTTTAATGGAGAAAATGGCAGGACTGGAACACTTGTACATTTTATCTGGGAAAACATGTTACCCTGGAACATCTTAAGCAAGTTTTACTGTATTTCTTGAATTTTGTTGTTGCGTCATTTTTTTTTGCTGAAACTGTGTCCTCCAAATTTATTCTGGCAGTGTTGGTCTTAGTCATGACCAAAGTTGCCTAGATATAATGTCATTCGAAAAAAAAAGACATAATCATTTGTAAACAATGTCTGCAGATTTGTGCATATCTGGTGAGCATAACTTCTTGATAGTGGGGTGGGAATGGAAAATAAATTAACTACGATCTTTATAAAGAAACTAACTCCAGGTATAATTTTAGAACATCTTTGAAAACTAACATTAGTGTGGCTGGACTAGGAACCAAACCAGTGGTACTCCAAATGCTAGTTTTTTGTGTTACTACTGCTTCACCTCATTTGGTTATGCGTTTTGTCTGCTGTGGTGGGCTATGTTCTCAAGAGAAATAACACGTTCTTTAGAACACTGTAAGTCACAGTAATTACAAGCACATAGCTTTTTCAGTGGACTTCAAAACATGTCAATAAACACGAATTCATTCATACATTTTAGTGCCTCTAGAAAGATAATGGGCCTTGATAGGGGTCTCTCATTCTGTTCCTACATTCACACCAAGCTCTTTGCAAGACATGTATACATAGAAACTCCGAAATAATTACAAGAACACATTGGACGTAAAACCCAATTTCTTTTCATTCAGGGTCGGAATGGTGTGGATGTTCTGCGGACTGGTCTTCTTGGGTTTTAGTTACCAGATCAAGGCAGTTACATATGTGTTATTATTTGGGAAACAGAAATAGAAAAAACACTTTTAGGAAGTAGGCCCATGTAAGATACAAAATTAAGTTTTTTCATCTCATTCTGTTTAATTATATAATGTTATGAAAAATTAAGTGAAGAGTATTTATGTGTGTGTGTGTGTCTATATATATATATATATATATACACACACACACACACACACAGTTGAACCTTGTTAATCCAGAATGATCGGGATTGAGAGTCATGAATTACCGAATTTCATGAGTTAACCGTTAAAAGCCCAGAAGTACTCGCAAGACACATGCCTACAGCGCACAGTGGTATATGAAGGCAAAGGTCACGTGATGTTACTGCTCCCGAGTCCCGTTAGGAGTAGGCGCCCGCACAAGCGGCAAGATTAAAAGTGTGGTAGCAGATGGACGGAAAACAGTGCTGTCAAAGGTTTGAGATTAAATTAACGCCCAAAAGAAAAAACCAAATTTGCATGACTTCTCTCAGCTTGTGAGAGTTTTATTACACATGGCATTCAAAATATTTATCATACCTAAAGTTAAGTAAAAGTAATTTTAATCACAATAACTCTGAAAAAACTATCAGAAAGAAATAATTAATTACCGTATTTTGGCATGTATAGTCCGCATTCCTGTATAAGCCGCACCATAAATGAGCCTCAAACTGAAAAATCAAAAATCTCGTTTTCAGGCTGCAGAAGCTTATTTGAAAGCCTGAGGTTTGTTCACGTGATCCTGTGAAACGATCGCAGGCATACTTGGCAAAAGCACAGTAGTTGTGGATGCGCGTTGCATGTGACCTTGCACGCAACCACACAGGTGCGTGACCTGGCCAGGCTGTTTACATCTGTTCCGGTATTGATCGCTTCAGTTCTTTCACTTTCTCTTGTGTCCTGTGCGCTTCCCAGATATACAAACATGAGTGATTATGGGAAAGGAATGAGCGAGTTATAATGCAAAATTTAAATTGAAAGTTGTGAAGTATGCATTTGAACATGGAAAAAGGGCAGCTGGTCAACAATTTGATGTCNAATTGCCAAAATTTGTGTTTGTGTTTGTGAATGTGTTTTGCGAGGCAAAAAAGTGTAAATACCAGGAACTGGAAGAAGAGAGATTTCAACACGTTCTCACTGAAAGTTATATCACCACAGAAATACTTCTGTTTGAAGCCAGAAAAATTTCAACAGACAAAAATATTCCCGTAACAGAATTTAAAGCGAGTTATGGGCGGCTGCAACGTTTTATGAAGAAGAGGGATTTAAGCATAAGGCTACGGACGTATAATTCTAGAGACATGAAATTTTTGCGATCGTGAAAAATCGTTGTTATTTTGCAAATTTTGGCATTTTCCGCTGTTTCGTCACGAATTTCGGGATTTTCTGCAGTTTCATCCCAAATTCTGGCATATCATGCCATCTCAATGCGAATCTGGTTATCTTGTCACTTGAAATATACAAGCTCACAACATGCAAGTTTCATGAACTGAGGTTATAACTTCCACGTGTTTGAAAGAAAATTAAATAAAAAAACACCACGTGTAAATACTATTTTCCTCTCCAATTGAAGTATTGTAAACACTGCCATATTCTTCTATGGCCGTGATTGTAAACACTTGTTTATGTACACTGTTCATAACCAAAACCTGTGAACATTAACGAATTGCTGAATCTATATGTAAACACTTTTTTTGATACAATGATCATTACCATACCTTGTAATTGGAAGCATATCCCACTCCATTCTAACTATGTCAGATAAATATTAGTTAATTCAATAAATGCAGAGATGAGAAAGTCAGCACTGCACAGCAGTAAATTCGCACACGCGAGAAAAATCTATTGTTCAATCTCATTAAGAAGGAGATCATAAAAAGGGGTGTGCGAAGGTTTTGACTTAAAAAACATATTCACACATTCTTCTGTTAAAACAAAAGTTGATTTTAAAAGTAAACCAATTTATTCATTGCATGTTGTAGGTTATTTTTGTTTGCAACAGTTATTTGCACCACTTTCTTAATTCAGACATACTTTTAATCTATTAGAAAAAAAAGAGATTATCGCTCTCAAAAGTATAGATTTTTCAAGTATTCTAGAGTACGAAAACTGACAAAACCTGAGGTGCACCCGAATCGATTAATCATTTTGTTACTGCGCATGCGACGAAAAACAATATTGCCCGCCAAATTACAGTTCATAAATATACATTGTCTGTGTATTAAAAACGAGGACCAGTTTCAAATTGTGTTTCCTTTTTGCGTCACGATGACAAAACATTATATAAATGCCCTTGATTAGGCAACAGAATTTTGTTCAGATGTTTTATATTCTACTGATAGATCAGTCTTATTTTGCAAATATTGCGCTTATAGAGTTATTTGGAATAGCAGAGACTCGCTTCTAAAACAACAGGGATAAGCACAACAGATCTCAAGTTTCTTCCACTTCAACTGTAACACTCCAGCAAACAATTAGTATTTCTGCCTAGGTAGGAAAAAATAATTGCCAACACTAAGTGTACATTGCTTTAAATTATCTAGCTACAGTAGTCAGATTTTTAATTTGAAAAAGTAGCTGTACTGTTTTCTTGTTTTAAATGTCTTTTTTACTTTAATATGTTTTGACTGTATAATTATATGCATAGAATGACCTACTTATGTATAATTGTGCTTAAATATAATTTTCTACAACTAAATGTGTTTACGTAACTGTCGTCACTTTTGCAATTTCTTTTCACCACTTTTGGCATTTATTCTCTGTGCTTATCAGTGATTTTATTCTATTGCTCAGAAATTGCACACACTTTTTTTTCCCCCAGA
The DNA here is from genome assembly GCA_002778355.1 of Clitarchus hookeri. Classification (NCBI taxonomy): domain Eukaryota; kingdom Metazoa; phylum Arthropoda; class Insecta; order Phasmatodea; family Phasmatidae; genus Clitarchus; species Clitarchus hookeri. Next base: position 109,925 of record NQII01001111.1, on the reverse strand, counting down.
GTGCAGTGAACAAACTTGCAAGAAAACTGGCAACAACAGAACACTATAAANCCTCGACCTTTCTCCTCCCCATTTCTGCCCGACCCATCATCTTTCTCTCCGCCCACACCATTCTTTCTTCCCAGCCACGAGTGATAAATATTAAAGTCTGTGCCGGCTTTCAAAGCTTGCTTGCTGGCCCATGCGCTACAAACAATGGTGCGCGGACTATTAATAATTTATTCGTGAAATTTTTTAATATTTCTAAAATCGTCCCGAATTATCAGATTCCCGAATTACTGTATCACTGATTAACGAGGTTCTACTATATATAATATATGATTTTGCCAAAGGATGTAATATATTTTCAGATTACTAGCCAGAGAAGGGGACTTTTATATCTGAATTGTGTAAAATTTTGGAGCTGTCTAAGGCCTCTTGCACACAGGCAACTCTGTCACACCACTAGGTACATGTTACTTGGTGGTGCTACGTAGCAGGTTCGCCAAGTAGTCCGTGCGTAAAGACATGCTACCAAAATGCATCATAGCAACATACTTCCTTGGTAATATCGTGGATTATGACGAGGAAACACTTATCTTTGCTCTACTCTTAAAATGGCAGCATATTTGTAGGCAACAAAGGTTATGGTGGACACATTCAGTAACATCCGTGCGATTGACAAGCAGACAGTACTGTACCTTAATAGGCAAGCTAAAATAGGACAGTTCTAAATTTATGTACTATTTTAGAATGTCAAAAGATTTTTTCAAACAGCTTTTATTTTTCCTAGAAGTCCACATCAAGAAGGCAGACACACAAATATGAGAGTGAGTATTCTTTGCAGTCACTAAAGTAGGTATGTGTCAATATATAAACACAGGCACCATGAACCAGGGAAAGGAGAAATGCCTGATTTGTTGAGAGAGAGGAGTGTGTGGTCGTCAGGCGATCAGTAATCCAAGAAGCGCATGGAAATTTACAAAGTCAAGGCAAGCTGTTTGCCATTGCGATAAGCATATCGCAGACCTTCAGCAAATAGAATTTCTGGTGTTATCTTTGAAAGAATAGCCTCTCTCAGCAAGTCTTGGCCCTCATCTCCTTTCACTCTCCAGTCTCTCCCTAAATCGCCCAACACCCTTCACCATCACAAACTCCTCATGCAACACATTCCACTCCCTCACAGTTCTCACCAGCATGGAATGCCTTCCCATTTCTGACTGCTACCATAACCTTTGAAACTTTCTACTGTTGGTACCTCTCCCCCTATACAGCCCCTTCGCTAAATGTTCACATAGGTGAGTAATCATAGCTGCATTCTTTGTTGACAAATTTCCATCTGTTATTGATTAAAGGAGAAACATCTGAAGAGGCAGTGGGCATACTCCAAGAACAATTTTGTGCTCTGCAGCTGGAAAAGAAAGTTCCAGTTAATTCATCAGATAGGCTGAATTCTCAGTGGTCTAAGGTCAGTAAAATTGAGGGACTTGATGGTTGCCTGAAATATATGATAAACTAGCTTTCACCATGATGTCAATTCTTGTCATACCTCATATTAATGCAGAGCGTGAAAGAGTTTTATTGGTGTAAAATAAACCAGAACCACCCTCAGGGCATCCATGTCTGATGATGATTTTAATAACATACTATTGGCAATATCTCTTTTCTCCTCAAAGTAATGCTACGAGCAAGATTTCAATGTTGAATTTTGAAGAAGGCAAAATCTGCAGTGTGTTTATACTTGCAGGAGGACGAGCTTATGCTTAAATAAACCAGTCTGGCTTAAAGCTTCCATAGTGCAAAGAAAGAGGCGAGCTAGAATTTGCGCTAATTTCTATTTTTTGGGGTTGTAGCTAAGCTTAAACCATGTCGGGCCTCCAAACGGACAGTTTTAGAGTTGGGAGTTTGTGCAACCTGAAGCGCCAGGTGTGTGAAGACAGCAAAGCAATGAACCAGCAGAGCCTAAGAGTGGCGACGAGAGGGAGTGAAGTCTGTAAACTGTGCGCATTGGTACATGAAGAGCGAGACCGATGGGCGGTACTATTGAACTAGATGCATGAGTGTAAGACATTTGGAATGACAGCAATGGACAGATTGGATATATGTAAATAATGATAGTGAATTGACTATAATCTACATAGACATTGATAAGGACTTTAATTAGAATTGAGATACATTGAATACTGTGCTGACTGGGAATAACAAGAGTAAAATAGTGGAGACATATTGTTTGATGTTGTAAAAAATGTAATTACATATATATACACACACATACTAGCGAACCGGCCCGGCTTCGTCCGATAACAATTTAGTTTTTACAGCGATACTTTGAAAGACAAAAATGGTTACTGTGGGTCATCCTTGTAAGATAAACATATGCTATCGCTGACTTTTCTGTAGAACTGTTTGAGAGATACAATTCCTTACTGCATTAATTTGATGTATCTGTTATGGTTTAGTCAGCGCAAGCCATGTAAACGCCCTAAAAGCTGTTTTTTATGACTTGATTACAAACAGTTTGACATTTTTTTCTACTATCCTTACATTAATTATAAATTTATTATACACCAAAACCTTCCTCAAGAAATTCTCTATATTATGATGAAAACCGCATCAAAATCTATCAAGAAGTTTAGAAGTACTAAGCAAATACACAGACAGACGCGGATACGCCCCACTGGCATCTTTAACAGAATATAACGTTGCTGTTTTCCAGGTATTATATTTATTTGTCTGGTTGCAGATTATTTGGTTTAGGTGACAATTAATTAACATAATTTTTAAATTAAGATTTATTATATGATTTAAGCTGAGTGTGCCGTAAGTTTGGTTATGTCACAAGTTTGTTGATGTAGAAATTATTTAGAGGCTATTATTGTTGCTGTTATTGTTATGATTCATTGGTCCTTAGAGGGTATAAAGTATTACAAACTTTCAATCTTTCAATCACGTAAAATTAAAGACAAGTGTCGCGATTGGCTCTAGTCTCGTCATTGCTGATTGGAGGAGAAAAGTGACGTGGTCAGACGACAGCCAATCTAAGAGCAAATAACAAAAAGTATGATGCTGAAGTTAAAATCAAATTTTTTTCGGTAACAAATGTTGTCACCACCATTGAGAATGGATGCGTGGGTAAATAAAAAGAAAATAAGTTTTTTTTACAAAAGCATTACGTTTATAATAGATGCAAGATGTTTTAAATATAAATAATTGATAATGTAAAATGAATGATATATGTATTTATGTTTTGTGAGAATACGAATGAGTTAATTTAATTTTGTTGTGAGAATATGAACGAGTGATCTTTTGTCTAATTTGTTGAAGAACGAATCAATAAAAAAGGAAAATTGATTTTCGGCCTTCTATTTCTACTGAAATGTTACAACTGGTGACTCAAACGTGTGTGTGAAGAAAGAACTTGGGAAGCTGTGAACTTCGGCAGAGGGAAGAACTATGTCAGAGAAAGATATCTTGCTTAACTTTGAAACTACGGGAGAGTGGAGATGCGGTGCCCTGAGGGACGCCGATTACCATCGATATAACATCTAAAATATGTCTGCAGATGCTGTAAGCCGTTTTCCACACCTAGGGATATCGTGGGAGCAACTCTCTGTAAACCACAAGGGCTGGAGGAAGAAAAAATTTTTTTTTGCATTTCCAGGTTTTTCCAGGTCTTGGTAAATTGGGTTTCTTATGGTAAGTTTGTATGTTAAAGTTGAAATTGTTTAATTGTTTTAAATGTGACTGACAGTGAAGAACAAAACAATTTTGTAGGGTTTGGGGACACTGTAATTCCGGAGAATACAGTAGAAAGTCAAATGCCTAGTATGGAGCAAACATATGGGTTGTTAGAAAAAATCGAAGTAATACAGAAAGAAATGCAAACGTGTAGCAATAAAATCAAAACCTTACAGAAATAAATGCAAAAGGGTAGCAAAGTAATACAGAAAGAAATGCAAAAGGGTAACTGAAAAATACAAAAAGTAATGCAAATAGTTAGAGTAAAACAAAATAATATGTTTGATAATTTGGAAAAAAATAGGGCAATTTTGAACAAAAGCATAACGAATGGCAACAAAAGTTATAGCAAACAAATGTTGAACAACATAACTGGGTTTAAATAAATGAATAAGAGAGAGAGGGAAATTATAAACAACAGGGTTATGTAATTGGCAAACAGGGTTATGCAACATTAGATGGTTAGGGTATTTTGTATTCAAATGAGAAAATTTGATTTTGAAAGGGCCGTGGAAAAATGTTTAGAAATATTGGGGCCCCAATACAATGCATGAACGAATGTAAAGGAAGTTTGAAATTATTGTTGTTCAACTGACTCCCCTTGGTCAGTTGAACAACAATAATTTCATAATTAGGGCAAAATAATAGTATGGGCAAACTCATAATATGCACACAAGATGATAAGGGTAGGCAGAAAGAAAATATCATTGAGGGTTTGAAAAACAACAGATACAAACATGCAAAATAGGATAAGATGGAAGAAGATGGGATGGGCAAATTTTGTTACCACACAAAATCAGAAGAAAAACATGAGGAAAAGGAAAAGAAAAAAGAGGGGTAACATTAAGTCAGGAGAGGAAAGAAAGAAATTGAAGTGCTACATGAGGAAGGTAACTACCATCCTAACAATGGTAGGAAATAAAAAGAAAAGAAAGAAAAATTATTAATAGACAGACAGTATGCAAATTAGGATAGTAAAATAATTACAATTTTGTTCATATTTGTTTTATAAAATAATAATATAAGAGATGTAACTTTTATTTAAGGAAAGATTTTATTATACATACTATTAATAAATGTCTCAATCATGATAACAGTTTAAAAAGTTGTGCAGAAAAAATAAAAAATTAATAACTGAAGATGAGAGATTGCAAAAGGTAATACAGGTATTAAATACAATAANGGGGGGGGGGCTGTTTTCAGACAGAAAGTAAAAGATAATTATTAGGGATGTCAAACTTGATTCCTCGATACCAGCGATTCTTGAAGAATCTTATAATATACTGGCCGTGTTCAAATTCACCATTTAGTATATTATTAATAGAGACCTGAAAAAATATGTGTTATTTTTTTTACGCGGCATACAACCTTTTATGCATCAAAAATTCATTTTTGAAATGATAAACAATTTTGCTATACTATAAGCACTATTAAAAATGCAAAATTATAATTACAACTGTAAAGAATAACTATAAAAACTGCTAACAAACAGAACGTGCACCTTCACAGGAAAAATCAGTAAGGTAATACGTATCTACATAATACGTAACTAATTTACTTAAACACGTACTTTCAGCTGCTTGTAAAAAGTCAACAGTTAGTCATCAAACGAAAGCATAGTAAATGTTTCTATTTTCCCTTTTTTCAAATTTTGCCTTGTGTCATTAACTACCAAATTGTATTGGCTTAGAAGGCGCTCACTGTCGACATTGTTGCAAGGCAACCCTATAGCCTTCAGTGCTGCTGAAGTAAATTCTTTGTATTCTACTCCCAAAGCCACCAGTAATTTTGCTACATCTGGTTCTTTTTCTTCCCTGACCACATCTTGAACAGCTTCTTTAAGAAATTCATAGCCCTTGTATCGAACAGAATTATCCATTCAATTGAATACAGGAATTTGATCAAAAACAGGTAAAACACTTTTAGTTTCATTCAATAAAATGTTTTTTGATCTTAAAAGCTTGTTCGTTGCCTTAAAAATGTGCACACTTGGATCACCACACATCAAACTTTGCAGTTTGGTCATTGCAAGAGTTGATGCTTTTTGGCATTTCTGTTTCACAAGTCCTTTTTCAGTGGTGGTGAGAGATGAGTCTGATGAAATCGAGAGTTTCAAACTGGCAATCAAATATACCTTTTGATGTGCCATCAAAGCCTTTCAACAAATTGTTTAGCCAGCCATATAGCATGTGTGCTGTGGGGTACTGAGAGCCTTCAAGTTTTGTGAGAAGATCTACAATATCAGCTGAATGGGTTTTTACAAATGTGCACTGAGCAAGAACCACGTTCGCATCTTTTTCTGAAAGGCAAGCTAGGTAGTTAATACCACTGTTGTTTATGGCCTTCATTTCATAGAGCTTGAAGAAGTTAACAACGTCAACAAAGTATTCTGACAAACACTGCTCTGAACCACGAGTTCCATCAGGTGTTCACTGGTATTGGGAACAGATTTGCTGCTTTAGTTGTATGTTCAGCTAGATATTGCACATAATGATGCTTTCTTTTTCGTGTATTCAAAAATGTGGTTTTGACTTTTACCACAGCCTCATTTACTTCAGTCCGTTCAATGCATAAGATGTGACCTACTAATGCCAGTTTGTGGGCCCAGCACTGAACATGGACCACATGCTCTCCAAGAAGGACCTGCATTGTCGTCACACATTTGATCATGTAACGTGCCGAGTCTGTAACAATTGCTTGAATGTTTTTGAAATTGACACCGTATTTATTAACACACTCGTGTATAGCCTGAGAGCATGTCGTTGCATCCGCTTTCTCCAGAATGTTCACTGCATCTACCTTCAAAACTGGTTCTGTTAAATGGTCTGAACAAATCTTAAAAAGCACAATAAACACACATCTTCCTTTGGTATCTGTTGTCTTGTCACAAAGTATAACAATATTTTTCTGCTGAAGAAGTTCCTTTACTGCATCAAAGTGTGCCTGTGCTGTCACAGGAACATATTTTTCTTTGAGAGATTTCACACAAGATAAGTCTCCAGCACCTAAACCCATAAATGGAGTAATAATAAGACAGTAATGTCAAACATTTTTATTTTCTAAGGTAAGTATTACATGAACTAGGTCTTGTTCAAAAACCATAGTAGGCCTACAGGACTAGTTGTAGTTAAATATATAAATTTGGAAATTACACTCAATTTCAATAAATTCAGGCATTCATCCTCCTAAACTAGGATCATCTAGCTTTTCAAGCGGAATGTTGGCTTTTGCAAAAGCTTCAGTTGTTTTAATAGCAAGATCGTCAACTGCCAATTTTCTTCTTTTAGCTACTAAAGCAAGCAAGCACAGACGTTTGAACTTGAGCATGTGAATCAGCATCTTTTTGTTGGTTTGAAAGGTTAATATGTTTTTGAGTTTTTGTATGTTTTAATAGTGAGAATTTATTTTCATACGAAACTATGCAGTTACACAAATGGCACATTAGAGTTTGAGAATCAAAAGCATAAAGACGGTCACTTTTGAACTCGGCTGCTCGTTGCTGTACATGCACTGCAGGTTTCGGCATCTTGGACAAGAAAATAACACAACATTCGCACTATCCTTGATTCTAGTTATTTCTGCACATAACGTTACAAATTGCATTTATCCTGTGTGAACGAAAGGTATCCTTGATAGCTACGTTTGTTTTGTATCTAATTTCATAGATACAGCTCATTCTAGTTTGTTTACATCACATGTTCTGTACTTGCACATGCACAGTTAGCGAGGATAGCTGCCGCTATTGCTTCTGAAAGAAATACTATTCTTTCCAAGAGCCGTATTTTGCAGAAAACAAAGTTGGGTAACGTAGGTCTGCAATTATTCCGAGGAACCAAATTCCAATTCCGTAATTTGTATGTAAACAAGCATCGGTATAACTGCAATTACTTTACATGTTTGCTAATATAACAAGTATATTTTTATCATTTCTGTTCTAAAACTTTTAACTTTTAGATAAACAATGATAGTGTGAATACGCCATTGTATTGCAGTTTTATCACGTATAGCAGTGATAAAATTTCATTTTAACTCGTGCCCTAATTTACGTTCATATTTGCTGCCAAATATTCTCTGGCCGCGTGTATTCTATGGCCTTCAAGGCCTTGTAATAAATCCCGCTATCTTAACAGTAACAATTTTGTTTGGTGATTATTATATTTTTGAATTGTGTACTTTAAATAAAAATGATTTAACGTGTGCGTCGTTCAAAGAAAGTTACAGAATGTGATCCACGAATTATTGACACTTAGACATTCAAAATTTTAAACACGCATAAATAACTTTTTTCTACAACGAATATGGCGGACGCTTGGTAAACAGTGCGACGAGTATTCCTAACCTCAACCCCAAAACGTGATATAAACATTAATTGCTTGTTGATGTGCATTTTTTTTTTGCCATATTTAGGCAAAGCAACAAGACAGATAATTTTGTAACGCTCATTCCACGAATATTGGTTTAATTTCACGTAAAGGTCGGTGTAAATTTTCAAAATAGCTTTATTTGAAGTAAAGCTGTAAAAATTGCTTTATTCGCACTAAAATGCTAAAATTTGCGTTATTTTTCGTTTTATCGCAAATGCTATTTTTTTAGGTCTATAATTATTAGTATTTAATAGCTTCAGTTTGTTTGCGATTTGGTAGTTATGAATTTTAGCAAGTTTTGTTACATACTAAAAACTAGTGGGTGTGCGTGATCCTGAACTTGGGGAAAAATTTCTGTAATTCCTAACAATTTTCTAGTTGAATGGGAAATAATTTTTTATGGATATTTTTGGGAAAAATTTATGTCTGGTTTCGTGCGAGAAGCTTTGTATCAGCTCTTTACGTAAGTGATTATGATTTGATGAATCAAATCTTGCCGAGAAAATTTTGATTCTGCTTATTCACAGTTTTTAAAGATTGGTAAAAAAAAATTTGGTACGTCATATACTATGTAACATTGACGCTACTCCCCACCTGTAGGATACAGGATGTTTCATAGGGTCTGAGTTATTTTTCTGGCGCAGACTATGGGCGCTTGGGATATTGTTGAATAGGGGTAGTAAACAATAACTTCATAACGTCTTGTTTTTAAAAGGTGTATATTTCACCGGAAATACATATTTTACCCTGCAAGTTGTGAGCCTGAAGGTCTGATTAAAGTACTCTGGCTAACTTTTCTGACGTCTTGGGGGACACTAGGCGTCGGGACATGTCCCTGAGCCACGATACTGGTACTTATCTGTATTGGTAGTTCTGCGTGTTCCGGCAGTTGGTTGAGGTCTGGTAAGTTGGTCGGCCCTTTCACAGGCCCTCAGTTGGCTTGTTCTCGTTGACAGCTCACCACGACTGGCTGACTCCACGATATGACTGACTGACTCTTCTCTCGGCGTGGTGCCCTTCGTTCAGGCTACCACTCAACTCCCGTTCTCGGTATTGCACTCTGCATCCCGATGTGGTGCTCCTGGCTAGCCCACACCTGACCGGCGCAGTCTACTTCCTCTCGGGGTGGCGCCTCTTGGTATGGGGCGGCCACTCGACTCCCTGTCTCGGTCTCGCGCTTCACGTTCCGACTTGGTGATACAACTGTTCTATTCCCGTCATACAACTGACTAATCTCGCATCTCGGCGTGGCGCTCCTGTCTGACGCCTGTCGGCGCGGGTTATAACTGACTACGTCACTGACTGCCGGGGTCCGAACCCTGGCTTCGGTTTACTGACTCACCCGACTGCCTTGCGTCTCGGCGTGGTGATACGACTGATCTCGACGTGGGGCACCGGCGAGCCTCTCACCCGTCTGCCAGCGCCTTCCGGCGTGGCGTATTACAACTGACTAATCTCCTGACTGCTGGGGTCTGAACCCCAGCCTCGGTTGACTGACCTGAACTGACTATCTCGCATCTCGGTGTGGGGGTTCCGGCGAGCCCTCCACCCAACGTACGCCTCTCGGCGTGATGACTGACGACTCAACCCGACTGATGTGATTCAACTGACCCCTTCCTTGTCCCGCAAGTCGGCTTTTAACCTCTTCCAATCCCCCCCAGATCCTTGCACGTGTCCCCCACTCATAGGTTGAAGGGGAGGGGGTGTGACCTGTGCCCCTACGGCCAAACACTGTCAGCTCTTCTTACTCATCTAACTAGAGGTGCGTTGGTGGCAATCTAGCTTACTTTTGCATTTTCATAGCGTGTGTTCATGTTCTCCTGCGTTTTGCTAGGGGAGGGGGGAGACTCGTGACACAACTGCCAAGCTCTGTCAGTCCTTTTCTTGTGTGTATCAGGTGGGTCTGCGATATTCTAGCCACTAGCCTACATCTGCATGACCTCTGCACGCGTTAATGGCTTGTACTTTCTCTCGGGTCGACCTGACCTGGCCACGCGTGTCCAGCGGCAGGTGTCAAATGTAGGCGCACGCGGGGGGGGGTGTCAGCGATGACTCTACTTACAATATGCGTTACGCGTCAACATTAACACTACGTATTTACTGCGAAAATTAACTAAAACTGGTTGCAAACTTGCACTATTTGGAAATTATGGTAAACCGTGCGCTCTGAATTTGTCTTATATGCGAGTGACATCTATAAGTTAAATTATCGATTGCTGGATGATGTGGGATGCGAGTTTTGATGTACATTACCTAAACAGTCATGTAAAATTAGCAAGTGCATGATAAATGTTTAGTTTGACTCCAATTGTTTAGCTATTTTACTGAGATCTAACATGGTTTTTTTTTAATATGGGCTTGGTTCAAACGATTTATAACACACCAGCAAATTGTTTTTCTTTTTCATTCGGAATGTGTTTGTTTTTAATTTTGTGTTGTACTCACTCGTCGCCGAGATGTTCACAAACTCCAAACGTAGCAAATTTGTTATGAGAAAAAATATTATTAATTTACTTAGCTACTTTTCATTTCGTTATAGATAGAGGAATTAGCTTTGTTAGCATACAGATTTGGTATGTTGCATTCATAACCTGCTCAATGCGACATGGTGTGATAGCAGTTGCACTACGTTATTGAAAGCGTGTGTGTTCATTCACGTTAAAACTTCCACTAAAAGTTCATTTGAGTAAATTTGTGTCAATATACACACAGTTTCCTACCAAGAATGGAACGAAAAATGTCAGAGTTCCTTAGTAGATGTCATGAAATTATAAAGAAAATAGCGAACTCAGTTTGCTATTTTCAGGGCCGTGTTTTTAAACAAATTTAAAATGAGTTTTTTTTTTTTTTAAGGTGTCGTAAGTCCAATATAAGTGCTCCAAACCCGGAGGATTAATTCGTATCGCACTTTTTTTTTCCTTTAAATAAAAAAAAGTCATAATAAAATTTAACTTTCCCGCCCGGATTTTTCCAGATGGCAAAATTCCATTTCACACACTACTACTAAAAACTAAATACTAAAATACCAAGTATGTCATCATTTTGTCAACTAATCCACGTCACATGCCCTTTTAGTATACTAAAAGTGCCTATTTGAACACGGCCTCACTCTTTGCGGGACCTATACTTTTCTCACGCAAATAAAAAAGTATTTTTAAAAAACCTACTACATAGCAGATGATTTCAATGTTACCACGGCAAAGGACTTATATAAAGAACATAGAACTTTATTAATTTACACGCGACAAAACTAACTTTTTATTCCACTCATGGAATGTTCACTTTTGCACTTTTTGTGCCTTCTTGCGACTTTGATATGATGTTTCTTCGTTCACAACATCATAAATTACATGCGCATACTTCACTGTTTGCGTTATGACTTGGTAAGGAACGAGAAGAAATTATATTCGTACCGTTGTAATATTTCAGAGAAATAAATAAAAAATAGTGTTATCGTAAAAGGAAACTAAGTTTCTCTACATCTTGCGGCTTTGGAACGGAACATGTTTGATTATAATAATAAAAACATTTCCATGCAATTGTTTTAAAAAATGAGCAGTTTTAAGTTAACTCTTTTACAAACAAAATACCAAATAAAGTTTCTGCGAAATGCCTTTGTATGTAGAGGCAATAATGGAGATTTTATTTATTTACTAATGATGCATTCCCAATCTCATCTTTTTCTTGTGGGAAAATTTATTTTCGGCTCCGCCCAAAATTTTCCTGTCACAAAATCTCCAATCCCGCCCAGCTATGTTTTGTTTATGGTAAACACCAGCCTGTTATAGTATTATCAATCTACAGTTATTATGTCTACCAGTTACGGGTGACGAAAAGATTCCTTTTGTTATAAAACATAATGCGTTTTCACTGTGCTATTCTTGCAAACGTTTTAATAATTTCATGTGTTGAAGATTTATCATGGCAGTGAGGTTTGGAAATATTTTCGAATAAACTATGTGGACGAAAGATATATTTATATGTATGTTTTCAATATTATCTCATATGCCCCTTTTGAACTTTTTGAATTTCATATGAATATACTTACACTGTTCGTGTTATATTATTTACTAGCTGTGCCCGCGGCTCTGCTTGCGTGGACTACAAAATTATTGTTTAGGTTTTTTTTTTTTTTAATTAAAAGTCTATGCTTTTTATACTTTTTCCTGACAAAGTCTGCACTTGCTTTTCAAATTCAATGAGTGCAAGGTGAATAACTTCATCATTGAATGTTGCTAGTGAACTAAATGGTAAAAACGCTTATTAGTATTTCTCTGTTACAGATAGATATATGCTACCGCTGAGTTTATTTTAGGTCTTTTTATTCTACACAATTCTTTACTACATGATGGTGTTCCATCTTTAACAGTTTAGACAGCGTATTGCAAGAGAGCGCGCTGGCGGCAAACTTTTTTCCGGTTTGATTCACTATTATTGTCACTGCTTATTCCTTATATTACTTTACGTAACAAAATATATACTAAAACCTGGCCAGAGAACATAGCTATGAATTTAAAAAAAAAAAAGTAAATTGGATACGTTGTTCTTGAGCGATAAGCGCACTAACAGACAGACAGAGAGATGTTGAGTTTTATAATATGTAAAGATTTTAGTAATAGTTCTACTACTAATGTAGGCCTTACTGGCACTTATTTGTGATAAGTTAGGTTTAATTTGAAACAAGGAAAAAAATTTATTTCATTTGTTAGGAATGTGACAAAGAAAAGATACTTGGGAAAATACATGTTTGGAATATATGACAATCTTCTAAGGTTTTGTAGCAAATGTTACATGTAATATTTTAGAGTTGGACAAAACCTTGGTTTTTAATTAAATGGCATTTGGATTAACTTGCTACAGTTATGTAAATTGTACAGACTATGGAAGTATGTTAGGCGTGTAAATGTTGATCATGTGACACTTTGTCTCTGTGCAAAGTTAACTGTCGTGCAGTTTACTTGTAATTAAATTCTACCTTTGGTGCATCTCAAAACAAGAATAAATTATTATTTATTTACGTGTGGGCTTGAGGTAGCTCTATGTGAAAAATGTTTGTAGTTACAAAACCCAACATCATAGATCGGTACTCCCTTTCTACCAGGAGTTAGTTCAGGTAAAACAGACAGCATGTCAGTGTTATCGGTCGGTACATACATATCTGGGACATCTGACAATACATAAACAGACTTATCTGTTGTCATTGTGTGTTTACTAGTAAATACAATGTGTGTATCTAGTAAATGCAAAGTGTGTGTCTGTGATGTTAGTATGAAATGTGTATACTTGGGAGTGAAATTTATATACAGCGATGCGGTCTACGCAAATTATTGATAGGTTAACATATTTAAGGTGTGGAAATATACTCTTCAGATAACATAAAGATGAAATAATTCTTTCAGCTGTGGTGTAAAACATTTATCTATGTATGTGCAATAAACTCTGCATAATGATACAGCCGCCACTAAGGTTAATAATCACATTGTTATGGTGCGGACTAACTACAAGTTGACCAGGTTCTATAAAATACATTTGGGCAGCCATTAATTATAATTTGTATAATTACACTGTAATATGTGTTTTATATTTCTGAATTCAAATGCTACCCACTTGTATATTTATTTGAGAATGACATGAAATCATGTTTTTTTAATACAAACAATACGCATTATTTACTTATTAATCTTGTTCAAGCTCTAGTCAGTCCATGCACCAATCTGGTACCACAACTGAACAAATCTGTTCCCACAGTGCTTTCTTTACATTGGTGTCTACATACTCTTTTAATTTTTATCATAAATAGCAGGGCGTTCTTCGACCTCTTCGATAAGTTGTTCAATGTTATCTTCTCGCTGCATTGCTGACTTTGGTACTCAACAAGCATTCCATGAAGAAAGTTGACCATAGGCGAATATGTAAACAACTGTTTTGCCGCACGTGTGCGCATGCTCCCCAACATAACTGTTGTGTTTTTTGAGAGTTGTATGCTTCCACCGATCACAGAACAGTCAGCCGACTACATCTTCTTACGTGTGTGCTGGCCCTAAACAATTAACAGATTCCTACCAAATTTGTGGTTTACCAGTATTACTGTGACAGATTATTGTTACATGGTACATTTTAGGTATATAGGACACTTTTTTTTAATGGCTGCCACAAAGCTATTGTAGCTTAAAATGCTATAACATCAACTATAGGATCAATTCAAACTTAACTTTGTATGCTGGCAGTATCTATTACAACCATCAAATTTGTCTACACACACACACACATTTTTCTGTCGTTTTGTAAGTTAGCCCCACAATAAAAGTACTTTAATGTCATGTCTAATAAAACAATTGACCTATCTTACCAAATTTAACAAAAAAGTTGTACTGAGGTAGGCCGTATAAGTATATGTATTTTTAAGTGTGACAGACATTTATTTTCAGAATGGCAGCTAAAAAATAATTTTAGCTTATTGTGCTATATCTACAAAACTATGTAATAGATTTCTAATTGTATTGGCAGTATTCAATCATAGAATGTGCTAATACATAATTTTTTTGCTCTCAATTAATGAAGGTCGTCACATGAAAAATATGGAGGTTTATGCCATATCTATGGGAGCAATCAACCGATTTCCACCAAATTCTTCACGCAAGCAGCGCCACAGTAGGCCATGTAAACTTGCATGTTTTAAGTGGCTCAATCACTTATTTTCAAAATGATTGCACTGTAAATTATTTAGGTTAGTAAACACTATCATTTGATACATTATTCTGATTAAATCCGAAGGTGATGCTCCAAATCCGACCTCCGTAATGCAATTGATTGGACACTGGTTTATGATACGAGGTTTTCTAGGTTTGAGTCTCTGGTAAGGCATGTGTGTATTTGTAATGGTCTCATATGCTTTTTTGAGTCACCTCTAATGATGTTGCTTTCAACGAGACAAGTCTTACCTCCCAGCTCAGCTTTTAAGAACTTTTTAAAAAATTAATTGCACCCACATTGAGAAAAATAGGCTCATTAGTTATATCACTAACTTATTGTTTTAACCTGACACGTATGTCTCTGGGAGAAACAAATGAGAAAGAGCTACAGAATTCCTTGTAAAAAAATTAGTTTTTATGTGATGCTTCAATTTTTCTTTTTGTATGTTGTATGTAAAATAACAAGAGTGCAAGGAACAGAAAAGTACAATGTGCAAACATTTTCAGAAATTTTGAAATAATTAGGGAAATTGGTAAAAATTAAAGGAGTATGGCAGCTCGCTTTCAATGCTGTTCACTAGTAAAAAAATTGTTCTTAAATTTAAAATAAAGTTATTGAAAAACACAGGTGACACCCCTACAGCACACAGGGTTTGATAATGTCGACGCCACTTTAACACTGCTGAATTAGAGAAGAGTTGCTAAACTACCACTTTCTTCAGGGATTTTGTATGGTGATTGTTCCATGCAGGTAGTGCAGGTGTGAGATGCTACACTGATGCTCATCAAAGATATCTTGCTGATGCTGACAGAAAATAGGTTCACGGAGTAAGGGGGTAGGGAAATGCCTGACAGTTGCGTGGCATTGGTGAAATGGAGGGGTGTGGGGGAGAGAAGGCTGGTGTGGAAATGATTCCAGCCAGGGGGTGGACACCGAATAAGGTCAACTGGACCACTAATTTGGGCGCCTCATTCACTGACAACATTATAAACAATCTTTGGTATTATTTGGCTCTATTAATTAGCAAATTGCACATATATCACTTCTGCAATAAAACATATTATGTTTATTTTTATACAGAAGTTGATTTGCGAATTTTTCAAAATTATAGTTAAACGTGCATGAGGTAATTTAAAAGCTGCGTAGCTCAAATAGTAAAGCATGTGCTTCTCGACACAAAGGTGGGGGGAACAAACCCCCTAGCCTCAGGATTTTTGTAGTTTACTTAAACGTTTGTATGGCAATAGCACGACTTCAACCATGGAGTAAATACATGTATAAATAGATCACTCATCTGGCCGTGCAATACACGTTTTTGGGTATCGACATCATATTATGAGTGTAGAGTCACGTGAGTTATGGGTGGAAAGCGCATGAATAAATTGGTTTTAAATGAGAACTCCACTTTGTTTCAAATGTAATTAATCTTTGCTCTATGGCAGTTCTCTTAAGTATCTGCAGTAGAATATTAGTAATTATGTCGCTAATCCATTTTAACATAAATTGCCAAATTTCATTAAGGAAACTGATCCTCACTCGCCATCATACATGTTAGATTATTCAAACCTTGGAAAAACATTTTCACATTTCGTCAGGTATGAAATGAATGGCCAAAGAAAAGCATGGAAATAAAGTTGCATGCCAATGAATCCAAAAACAAAATGTAGCTTACTTATATTTAATATTTTAAGAATTCATTTTACAAAATGTTAGGCAGTTGCCCTGTTCTTCAAAGTTCTTCTCACACTGTAATTTTTTTGGTTCTTGACTGATTTGGAAAACACACACATTTTTTAATGAAGCACGAAGAGAATTTTGCATGCCCCAAAATAATTGAGTTAGTAGTCTGCAGTAGCAACTTTTAAAATTACGTTCAATTATTTCATGAAAATGAGAGATTTAATTACCTGAAACATGGCAACAATATAATTGAACCAAACCTTTAGTAATAGAATTGCTTAAAATGTGGCATGAATTTGAAATCACTCTTTCAATTCATAATAAAGTAAAATCTTAACACCAGAATGTAGAACTATATCCGTCCAATCTTGTCCCCCGCCAGCTAGGAAAGTTACCAAATATCCTATTTAGTATGGTTAAAGATCAGCTCTCTATTTGCAATGTACAACC
>NQII01001111.1:73964-88334 GCA_002778355.1 Clitarchus hookeri | reverse complement strand
TAATGGGTAAGTAATCACTTTTCTCCCCCCACCTCTCGTGAACAACCCGAAAATCAACTTATATTTTGTGTAAAATGTTTGCATATCCAGCTGGCTTCATAGTAAAACTACACTTATGAACCCCAAATTAAACTAATAAACTTAATGGTTAATGGTACATCCAATAGTTTTACCTTTACAAAAATTATGCTTTTGTACTGAATGTCTGATCTAGTAACTGGTTTCATTTTGCAAACTCACTACCATTCCAAGTGGTTATTCTAAAAATCTACAGTGTGAGACATTTTTGCCCATAAATTGTTACAACTTTTATCCTTTATTTCAATGGGATGAGTCTAAAAACTGACTGGTTTATGAGAAGCTGGAAAACGTATTTGGAACAGTGTGGGTCAGCACTGATAAGAGCAATTTTCATACTCTGCCACCAAATTCAAAACTCGTTTACACATCGAAGTTGTAGTAGAGCTGAAAATGATGCAGAAATCACGCCACACAGTTTTTCTTCCAAAGATGTGTGTGCAAGATAATAGAAGTTCATTAGTTGATATGCATTGGAAATAAGTGAAAGTTAAATGCAAACCATAAATCGAGCATTGTTTTTAATTAACATTACTAAAAGCTATAGAAAAATGTTTTTTTTTTGTAACCGTGGCAATACTCTTCAGCCTTTTTTTAAGACACCTAAAAGTAGTAATCAACGAATAATTTCATTGGCTGGCAGTTATGTTATTCTACGAGTAAACATAGTGGTTTAAAATTTTATAAAAGCTACTTCACATTCAATGTTTTTTGTACGAATTGCAGTGGTTAAGTAACTTAAAAGTAAGTAATATAAAACTACAAGCACTATACCGGAATTTAAATAGTGAACAATAGCTCCACTAATTATAGATATTTGTTTCATTCCAGAACGTAAGCTACAGTTTGGGTTTGATATTTCTGAACCTAAGTCTGGTAGTTATATCAATACATGTTGGATTTGTTGGGGTTGTACTTACAACCAAATTAAGAAGTATTTTTCAGTTCATGTAACAGAAATGGAAACTTTTAAGACCCACATAATTTCACGGTTTCAGGTTCTACAACCAAAAAAATGTCTAATGAATGCTGTAGTCTACACTGCAGTTGTTTAGTTATCGCAACCAATGAACTGTAAAGCGTGTTCTGCTACAGCAATATAAAACTTAACGTGTACTAGTAGCACGCTGCACGGTTTACGAATCACAGACAACTGAACCTCATCAGTGTACAGTGCCAGCAAAAAATAGCGTTCCTGTTTGTTGTTAAGAGTTGTGGATGCCAAGTGTGAATGGATCGAATTCATGGATGTATGCAAAAACATAGTCATGTATTTATTTCATCACTCATGAAACTTAAATGATTAACATTGTTGTTATAATTATTAATGGATTAAAAAGTTTAAAATGTTGAAAACATCTCCGTTAACTATATTTTATGTGCAAGAATTATATTTTATATGACTGTAAAACAGTAAAATGACCACAATTACCACAAACTATCGTCTTTATTTGTTAATATTTTTACACCAAATTTTGATTACCGTCAAAGTATTCTCCCTTGACCACAACGCACCTCTGCAAACAATCCTTCCATTGTTCAAAACATATTTTAAATTCACTTATCGGGATGTTCTTTAGGCCTTCCAGCGATTTTTGTTTTACCTCCTCCACAGTAGCAAATCGCTTTCCCCTTTCATGTCCCTTTTGAGTCTGGGGAACAAAAAGAAATCACAGGGGGCTAGATCCGGCGAGTAGGGGGGGTGGACAATTGGTGTCGTGCCGTTTTTGGTCAAAAACTGCTTTACGGAGAGAGCGGTGTGGGCCGGCGCGTTGTCATGTCTGGTTGCCAGTTTGACACGGGAGAACGAACTCCGCGTGCACAACACCTCTGCAATCGAAGAAACAAATGAGCATTGTCTTGATGTTTGACTTCACCAGTAATCACCTTGGAAAAAACTTCAGGGTCCTCTTTGAGCTGATTTTGAAGCTCAAAACATGCCTGAAGTCGATGCTCCCTTTGCTCGCCTGTGAGAAGACGAGGGACAAATTTGGCTGCAACTCTTCTCATGTGCAAATCGTCGGATAAAATCCTCTGAATTGAATAATATTCCAGACATCTCACAGAGTTGTTGAATGTTTCGGCGACGGTCTTCACAAACGAGAGCATTGATTTTGTCGACGTTTTCGTCACTTCTTGACGTTGAGGGGCATCCTGAACGGGGTCGGTCTTCAATTGACATTTCTCCATTTTTAAAACGTGAAAACCAGTAAAACTCTGGTTTTACTTAGGGCAGCATCCCCACAAGCAGTCTTAAGCATTACAATAGTTTCCACAGCCGATTTCCCCAACAGGAAACAAAATTTCACAGCCGCGCGTTGCTCTCGACAATCGGCCATCACGTTTTCGGCAAAATAGAAAAAGGTGTTTCACTAAAAAAATTCCCACGGGCGAACCGATGCACTCATAGCAACAGATCTTCGCACACTAACTCAGGAGACGTGTCCCTGACGGACACCTGGTCGAACAATGGGTTCCCCCACATTCCCTCCCCACCACAGCCCAATTCCCGTTACTTTTGGTTCCCCCCTCGTACCAACTCTTTCTAAACTGTGAATTGTGAATATGATTGGATGAGACTATTGTAATTTGGTATCGAAAGTAACTTGTGTATTGCCATATCAAAATATACTTACTCGGTCTTCTTTGCGATTCTAGCTTTTAATAATAATATTTGCTACAAAGTAAACACTTAATAATTGTTAATTAGCAATATGATTTTAAATCTATGCAGATACAGTCTTAGAGAAGTGTAATGAAAATAACAAACAGAAAGTTCATAGCTACCGTTCTCTTATACGAGTGAAATATTTTCGAAGTTCTACACTCCGTAACGAGGAAATTACGATAGGTAATGGTTTAAGAGAGACACATAAATAAACTTTGGCGTTTCTTTCTCATTTCATATGCATATTATCATATATTTTTTAAAACCAAAAAATCTCTATAGCTTGCTACGGTTTTCCTATGTACATCCTAAAAAATGATCAAGACAGATCATTGTTTTACCATTTTTTATGTTGAAGATATATTCAGTAGAGAAAAAATTATGATTGCTTCATGGTTAGAATATATACAAGTGATTTGCCAGTAAAATTTTGGAATTATTTGAGTGGATATTTTTCGAGTGATGACGAGTTTAGTTTGAATGTTATTCATTGGCATGAGGCAAGCACGCAGTACTATTAAGTTTCCTACCCCATGCAGAAGCTGAGGGAGCATGGAGGACGCTCAGATGAGGGTGAGATTCCCATGTTTCTTTGCGGCCCCGGCCAGTGCGAGGGACCTGTTGGACGAGCGGCAGCCATGCTCAGCCTCAGTAGAGCACTGAGGCAATGCACGCGAGGCTAAAAACCTGCGAATAAAATAGGGGTCATCTTACCTTAATTTTGCATCAAAAAATTTTGGAGTAAATGTTATTGTTTGAGTTGTAGCAAGTGATGATCATTGTTTTTTGACTAACCGTATGTTTCATTACAGTACATGAGGCACTTAACAAAATCACAAAAACATCAACAGATATATGTAAAGGAATAAAATAGGCAGAGTGATTTACCTAGGTATTAATGTATTTGATGTATAATATATAGTGTATATTAAAAATTACAATAAATTTTCTTATGTTAAACCGTTATTTAAGTATCAAGTTAAATAATAATGCTGGATTACATGGCTTAATTCTGTTTGCACACCACATCTGGGTGGGTGGACTCCCAAATTAATGTGGCACCGTCATCAGCACAGCACTGCAAAACTGTTTGCACAGTTAGCAATGGCCAAGCAGCCTACTTGCTGTTCAGAAAACCTAAGTTGTGAAAGATATTTCATACAACACACAACTTTTTGTTAACATTAATATTATGATTTCATAATATTTTAAGTTTATTTAGTGATAATAACTCAGTTCAGTTTTTCTAAGTAAATACAAGCAGAAAACGTTTAATACTATAGATGAAACAAATTAATTTTAGATCGTGATGATGCATTGACAGTGTAATTCCACTAGTCTTTTATTCTGAAAATATTTTCTTTATGCCAACATTTTTACATTTACACAAGATCACAAAGTGTGATCTTCGCATTGTTTACACACACGTGCGCACTCTTTCATGCACTCTCTCTCTCTCTCTCTCTCTCTCTCTATATATATATATATATATATATATATATATATATATATATATATGTATATATATCCTCTGTAACCATACTAACATTTCTTGTTTGTTTTGTACCTCTATGGCGGTTGTCTTCCTGTTAGGGGTAACACGGGACATTGTCCATTACGAAAACAGAGTTGCGCAGTAATTTTGCCATTACACCATCATCATTGTCCTTCTTTTGCTAACATTTCTAAAACGTCTGATTTGTGTCAACTGATAATTCATCCAAATAAAAATTTTTCCCATCCAGCTTTCCTTTACTGTTTCATTTGGTTAGGATATTGTTATCTCTGAGCAACGTCATCTCTTTGATAAATAACATTTTCTTGTTCTGGCTTCTCTTCCACGAAAAGCATGTTATTCAGTACCGTCTGCAATGCGATTTTGCTCTAACTGCAGCCAAATTTCTCTTTTAGAACTGGCAGTATTTCATTTGTGAGAACCACTTTAACCATATTAAACTCTTGAATCGTGTCTCTGATTACTAGCTTTTCAAATTCATTGACAAGAACTATTCCAAAAGTTTTTGCCTGAAAATGTTTTTCAATGTAAGAGGAATAGATAGAGACTGAACATTTAAGCAACTGTGAATTTTCTAATATGACTTTTAACGAGTTCAAACAGATATTGTTTTTACTTATTACTATATGCCGAAGCAATTTATCCGAAGACATAAAATGTGATTAAATAATTGTTTCAAAACTTCACTCCAACAGAATTAAATATTAACCAATTTATTCTAAACCTTTTTTTAAACAACCCGTCACAATTTCCTGAAATTATACAGTTACGGAAAAATGGTCGCTACAAATATTTTAGGAAATTTTGGTTTGATGTTAACCCACTCCCAACCCCTACACATCAAAATTTGCAATTTTTTTGCATGAAGTCCATGTTTAATCATCTCTAGTGCAAAAATGTTTTTTTAATTACATATAAATTAATTTTTAATTGGAAGACGTATATTTAGCATTCCCTTATTTCCCAAGATGTTAAAAAACATTGGGCAATGCAAAGGTCTACCAAGAATTTTAAATTCATGTGTCTGGCAAAAAATCATAATATAATTTTTGCATGGAATATTAATTTCATTA
This sequence comes from Clitarchus hookeri, assembly GCA_002778355.1. Classification (NCBI taxonomy): domain Eukaryota; kingdom Metazoa; phylum Arthropoda; class Insecta; order Phasmatodea; family Phasmatidae; genus Clitarchus; species Clitarchus hookeri. The sequence goes on along the minus strand of NQII01001111.1, from coordinate 82,999 downwards.
AATAGTCTGACGTTTTCAGAATGAAATAATACCACAGAAGGGTATCTGCAACCTCCCTTGTCACTGGAAAAATTACAAAAACTGTAATGTTGGATGACATGTGCTTTTTTGCAAGCGTAAATTCAATTGAGAAATCAGTTATAACAACACAGGTAAAGTGTAAAGGCAAGCGACTAAGATTACAATGGCAGAAAAAACATAATCCTAATTTTTATAACTTAATTAATAATTATGTTTTAAACCAATATTTCCTTCAGTGACTCTTATAAATTTTTTTAATACTGTTGGTGGGGAACTGTACTGTCTACTTCTTTTAAGTTAATCCTTGCTATTTTATCGCAAGTTCTGTTTATGAAACTTTTCTTCTGGAAATTAACAATGTCATACTCTGGAAAAAGGTTAGCGTTGTTAGGATGCAGCATCCTCCATAACTGAGGTTGCTGAGGGTTGACCTTGGGACCACCAAGTTGCATGTTTGAATTTCAGGTAATCAGTGGATGTGCCTGCCATCCTATGTAATAATTTACTCTAGTTTACAACATACAGATTAACCTTCTGGCATTTAGGATGGAGGTCTTTAATAACACCTGACAACTAAAATAAACTTCTTGTGTTTACACTTTAATGTTCATGCAATATACTCACTGAAATGCAGGTGCGTAACACCAGTTTGAGCCCACTGTTTTTCACCACTGAGTAATACACACCAATGTAATAATGCATTTTGCACTATGGTGACTCACTGTTTTGTTAGTTTATCTTTCTAAGTAAATTCTTGTTTTAAATTTTCCCTTGTGTAGTTTTTGTGGATATTTCTTGTAGTTTTAATACTCGTGTTGGGTAGACACAAATGTTGTTGAACTGTCAACATTAAGAAAACTTTCAGTAACTGCAAATTTTGAACTTAGCTAACTTTGAACAGCCTATACATAATTTCATCTCTACTAGGTGTTTGCTCAAAAACATTCTTTTAGTATCTCATCTTACAGCGGAATGATTTTCAAAAATTTCTTGCGCTAGGAATAATTTGACACAAGTGCACCACTTTGGCACACTTCTTTGCTAGTTTATTTAATTGTTAGGGGAGAAGGGGATATTACCGCCACCTTGGATTTATGTATATTCTCCTGTATCTTAATTTCCAGGTTTATGTTCATTAAGACAATATTCATTAAGACAAAAAATTATACGAAAGTCTCATTTCCCACATAACAAGCCTGACCACGGCAGAATGCAGCATCGTTCAGCATCAACTTATCGGTTGCTAAGGGGTAACAACAAATTACCAAAGTGTTGTGACTGGGAAACAGCTGCCTGGTTCACAACATGTACCATGTTTGTAATATCAAATGGCTGGTGTAGAGTGTTTGCTCACCATAAAGTAAATTTGTAAAATTTCAGATACGAAAAGGCATTAAACAATATTTTCAAGCTACCTAATATTTCACTACATGAAATAAATAAAAATACTAACACGACACTGAGGTTCAATTGTAACAATCATAGGCACTATTTGTAATATGTAGTGTAGTACGGTTAGTAATCAAGTCTTTTTCCCTCTGGGAGTAATTTTTGTTTCGTTCAGAACTTCTCTATTTTGAAATTCATGAAACTGATCTCCGACTTACACTTGTGTATCACGTAGCTCTTTTCATTGTGTTCGCAAGACATACAAGCAAACATTTGTTTGCAGCTTCTTCATCACAACATTAAATTACTCACATTATAATTTGCTCCTTCTCACTTGATTACATCTAGAATGTCCTGTGCGGGGCTCCATGGTTGTGATTTGTTCAAAGCACAGTGCCTAATGTTTTTGTCACGGACTGCAACAGTGGCTTCAGTAGGTGTGCACTTGCTTCTTTCATTGCACAGTTTTTCCTGGTTCCATACATTTTCACCCACCTATATGTGGTGTGTGGACAGGAATTGGTGGGGAGATAAATTTTTCCTAAGACCGAAGTAAAAATTTGTGGTTGGTATTATGAGATTGTCTTATATGTATATTGGTAAATACAGTACAGGGCATTGAATGGTAACATAATTAGGTTAAAACTGAGCACCCATGTCCCACTTTATGTATTTCATTAATGTGATTTAGTAACAAGAAACTTAAAGCACTAGGGTAAGGGGGTGGGCCTTGTCCAGTACCACAGGGAAAATGGCAAGCCCATCAAGAAGCCCCAGCGATTATCATAATTGTTGTACATGAAATATACAGAACTTGCTGAAAATATAAAACCCAGTGTATTCTTTTGCATAATTTTTTACGAACACAAAAGAATTTGTTGTTGCAGTGCATGCTTTGGGAGCGCACTTCCTAATAGATAGCTGCATAGTTGGCTTCTGTATCCCGTATTTTCAAAAGTCAACTTTTCGCCTATAAAACAATTCTAATTTAAAATACATTGCATCAAATTAGTGTAACAATTTGTGTGGGCCGTCATGTTTGTAACGTTCCACTGTCAGTATTGACGTATGGAAATTACAACTTGGTTAGCTCAATTGGTAGCAACATGAAACTTTAAAGGTGCCAAACAAATAGAGTCAAGTTCCAGTTTATTTACTCTGTACTTTTATTTATCAATAAATTAAGCAGTTCACTAATAATCTTAAGGCATGCAGAGTACGAACAAGTCTCACAGACAAACAAGCAAAGAGATAACACCGCCACAGTAGTTTAATTAGTTATCTACGTCTTGAAAACTTTCATCCACAAGAAAAACAGAGGCAGCGACCTCCCACGCCGGCGGAGAAATAAACAAGCAGGTTAAAGTTTGCCGGTGTGGGGGTTAACGCCCGACGTGGCCTCGGCAAGTGCTGGTTTTCTACTGCTGGTCCTTTACCGTTACTGGGCGATAGGCACACAGAGTATTTATTGCTGCATCCCTATCGCCCCCCCTCCTCAGATAAGGGTATGACGTGGGCCAGCATCTTTTTCCCACGCCAGCCAGACGAACTGCGTAGCTCTCCGAACTGCATCGTCGGTAAAAGATAATTAAACCTATAGTAAAAACTGTCGACTGCAGTTCGGAAAGCTTCTAATGCTGACGTGTAACAAAAACTAAGATTTCCTGAAACGGCAAACGTATGCCCGATAAACAAACTACCACAATAAACTATCTCCCACGGCTTTAATTTCAAATCCCAATAAAATATTACAAAGCTTCGCAAACGAAATAAATTTAACCAGGTATCCCGATAATTAATATATTGCGTCATTACAATATGTACCCTATGCCGGTCCTGCAGCCTCATCTAATGAATACCACACATGTAAGTGACAATGTGAGCACTTGTACTATGGATCTAGAAAGAGAAACAAGGCAACACAAACATGTACGGTTTACGCTGCATTTCACTTCAAACACCTCCACATTACTATGTATTTTAGCAAAAAGTTTAGTTTGTTACACTAATAACAGCTGTTCGTGTGACCATGTAAAATAAAATTAATCAATCATTTGTCTAAGAAATCTTTTTGTCAGCAAATTTTTCTGTGGTCAGGTGTGCATGTCAGCACTGCTGTCTGAATAGCCAACTTAATGTGTGTACATTTTCATTATTTCAAGCATCATTTGATTAGGGATGCACCAATATATCGGCCTATATTTAAGTTATTGGTATCTGCCGCATATTTGCCGATATTTTAAATTTTACAAAAAAGTTGATATTTGGTATTTAGTTTACTTACAAAACATACAAAGTGATAAAACNTGGTATTTAGTATACTTACAAAACATACAAAGTGATAAAACAATTAACCAAAGCTTAAACATAATGACAAAAAATGTGCTTACTACATTATATGCACTCATCACAAAGGTACCACTCGATTGATTTAATGCCACAAATCAATGTTTCCTTTTAAAAATGCAAGTTCTTCAACGATATTAGGTTTTTCAGTCGGTTCCTTTATTGTGTAAGCACTTTGCCAGTGGTGCTGAATAATCTTTCGCTTTCAACACTGGATGGAGGGGGCGACAGGTATGCTCTGGCAATGCTAGCAAGGATGAGAAAGCGTTCCTTGTTGTTGCGCCACTATTCAAAAACATCACAGGTATTATATATTAGATGTTCGTCTAAATATTTGGTTATTTCACTACTTTCGTCCAGATGTGGATCAGGGTCATTCGAACTTGAAGGCATATTGTTTAGGAAACTCCATAAACTAGCTGTTGTTTTTTGGATCTTCGCTGGGGTTGGCTGGCAAAAAGTGATGACATCCATATTCTCTTGCTCCTTCTTTACTAGATCTGTTAACTATTCTTTATCTTGCAAAGCACTCTCTTGACTCCTGAAAACTTTATTTTTGTATCTTGGGTCAAGCATTATGGTAATAACACAAACTTTGTTTGATTCCAGTGAAATCAATCGTTCATTAAGCTTCTGTAATAGTTCTGGTTTCATTGTTTGTACACCGCTGAAGTCGTTTGCACTACTATATAGAAATTTCACCAAAGCATATACAGCTGGTATATTCACTGAAGCAGTAATGTCCTTCTGTGAAACCGGCCTAGGTTATTCTTCAAATGGTCGCAGTAATTTGACAACTTTTTCAATTAGCGACCATTAATGTTTTAATGGAGTTATCTAATTTTAAATGGAGTTATCGGCCGATATTATCGGCTTCACTTGACCGATATATCGGCTAGACCCATATCGGTGCATCCCTACATTTGATACAGGATTTTGTATATGGTGTGGTGTTAGTTTAGTTGCCATCGTGTTATTACACACTGGTTGTCAAAATCTTGCCTTCATAGCTGTAATTGAGTTTAATGCCAGACAACTTGATGAAAGTATAGACTGAGTGGTTTAATAGAGTGGGTAGCTGCCTCCTCCCTTATCATGCCACAGCTGATAATTGTGACGATTTTGCACTCTTCTGTTTGGCTGTATTGCTGTAAATAGATATTAATTTATTGGTGTTTTATTGTGACTGTCATCAACTCACTGCAGGAATCATTCAAAGATTGCGAACAGGAAACATGTTTTAAAAACAAACTGCTTTTTTTGCTGTATCCTGTGGTTTGTCTTCCTGCACTCTCATCAAACATGACGCAATGGTTTTGTGCTGTTAGATGTCATAAGCTAGCCGATGTTCATATCAAATAGTGGCTTGACACTTGTTATTATTATTATTCAGGATCCTGTGGTTTTGTTAACTGCGTATTGGAATTAGCAGTAAATGTATATGTAATAGTGTATTTATTATATGTGAAGTACATTATGAACCAGAATATGTTTCACTTTCACTGTATGATAACTCAGTGCTGTAAAATATCCCATTATTTTCCATGGACACACATAGTGTAATACGCCTTGAAATACTATAACTTTAACTACCGAAACAAACAAAAACAAAAAATGCAAGCTTCTGCCTATTTTCATGCAAGGAAATTTGTTCTCTTAGCAAGTACAATTAGGATTTAAAAATGTAACTTGATTCATTCAAAATATAAAGTGTGCACACTCAAGTTTAATGGGCCGCAGGACTTGACAACCTCCCTAACAAAATTTAATATTAATACAGTAAACTTTCTATCTATCATTTTTTAGGGGAAAAACAACTTCTAACCTTATTAGACTTCATATTTAGTCTAATGAAAGCTGTACATTGTAAACACAATAAAAATAGGAAATTTAAAAAAAAAAGTGTAATTATTAGATTGCTCTATGCTTTTGTAATGTTATGCAGGTATCTGTCAAGACGCCAAGGAACTTTAGGTCACAGCTGTTATTTATCTGTGGTTAGGACTTTTATGTCCAGAAAAAGGTGATTGTGACTGGCGGAGATTAGAGAAGTCAGGGTACTGCAGGTAGCAGGTGGAAAGAATACTTGTGATGGATGTTACTGTGAGCTATTTATTCCTCTTTAGTCATGGTAAGGGGAGTGCAGAGAAGTTTGTGGGGTTGCTCAGTGGAGTCCAATTCCCCACAGTCCTTGTTTTGCTCCCATGTCATGCCATCCACTGGGATGGCATACCTTCATTGAACTGTTGAAAGGTGAGACATTATGCACACTAGTGACTGTACCACAAGTAGTGAAAGAGTACTCTGTTTACAGCAGCTCATGTACTGTTTTTTAGACTCCACTAATTGCAAATATGTACTTTTATGTTGATAGTGATTCAACTTTTTTTTGTGGGAATATTTTTTGTTTCCTTGCCTAATTTTACAAGTTTGCCTACTCTCTTAATTGTTACACTTTATCATGAATAACTGTAAAATTCCTAGCTTCATAATTTTTTTTTATGTTTGTAACATTTGTTGCTGCTTAGTCCCTTTGTGTTGACATGGCGTAAGAAACCTTTAGAGTGTGACATTTCTCTTTTTGGGAACTACTGCAAGTAATGCAGTGTTTAAGACTGTTTGGCTCCTTCAATTTTGGGATTTTAAAAGCAAGTGGGTTATTAATTGCTAACTTTATAGCCAAGAATTTTTTTGTTATGAGCATTTTTTTGTTATGGGGTAAAATTTTTTGCCATTATAGTTCTGTAGTAATACACAGTTATATAGGGGTCCTATTTTCATTTAATGGTGAGTATTGTGTTTTGGTTTATGATTTTGCAACTTGTAGTGATGATTGGTTTTTAGGTTAAATGTCTTTTAAAGTGACAAAAATGACATAATCTTCACTTGTTGTGTCTTGCCATTTAAGACTTTGGGGAAAATAGGGCCCTTAGAGAACATAATCTAACTATAATGTGTAAATAATTTATAATCACATAAATGCACTAACCATTAACCATTGGCTGCTACATAATTGTTGTATTGTCACAAGAACTAGCAAAAATAGGTAAAAAAATTGAAATAATATATGTCCTTTCTATTTGCAGTGACTCAAGTCCTTGAAGTTACTTGTGCTAGAATATTCTAGGTGCATTTTATCCATTCATTTTACTGTATTTAGTCCAGTTAGTTAGCTTGTTTTTTTTTTTTTTCAAATGTGCCATAAAAAAAGTAGCTATTCTATAAAGTCATTGTCAAATTTCAAAACAATTTTTATTATATAATTAAAATTTCTTGTATCGCAGAATATTTTTCACATGCGTATGTGACTCTTGAAGTACTGAAATAAATTTTATGCAATTTTATTTCCCTAGAAAATTTAGACAGGATCTAGCATTCAAGAAGTAAGATTAAATTGCTTCACAGTGGAACAGTCATAAGGTTTTTATTTTGGTTCTAGTTAGAAGATCTGGGCAAAAAAAATTCAGCTAGTATAGTAAGTCACAGCTTAGTGGTATGTAGTGGGATTAATGGTTTTGACATACGGTATACTGTTCTGAGATAATGCAGTTGTCAAATTTGAATATGCGTACTGTAAGTCCTGCTGTAATGTTAAGTTAAGCTTGTAAAATTCATAGTGCCATATAAAACAAATAGAAGTTAAGTTACTTTAAGTTACCTTCGGAAACATAATATTAACATGACAAGGTAAATATATTTTCTTCTAAGAATAATGTTAATTAAATTTTTAGATTTTCATGTTTCCTCATAATACCAGTACTTCATGTCACATCATGTAGATTTTGCATTTTATGGGAATATGTTTGGAACATAAGTCATTACAAATTGCTAATAATTGTACACAAAATCCTAGATATAGTCATATCTTATGATATACATGTTAATGCACATTATATAACACAGTGTCACTGTACAGGTTGCAGTCCAAACCATGCTGGTACTTGGAAGCTGGATAGTAAATGATTGCATAACCAAAATACTGGGTTGATTGTTAGCTATAGTGAATTATGTGCTTTAAGATCTGAGTGTGGGGTAGGCGGTGTGGCCAGCGCAAGTATTAGTGACCACTCTCTCACCATGTGGTTTATGATGGCTGAGTATGTCCTGCAATGCTGTTCTAAGTCACACTGCATGTTATAGCAGCATGGAGGAAGGGGAAAGCTCTGAGAAAAGTTTCTCCAACAGCAAGTTGCAAAAGTAAGGATTTTTAATGTCTGCACATACATGAAAACATGGCCAAGTACAAAATCTCAAAAATCCATGTGGGAATTTTCCAGATGATGCTGCTGGTTGGTGGGTTTTCTCTTGGATCTCCCATTTCCCCCACCCTTGCACTCCAACACTGCTCCATTCTTGCCTCATTTCGCCCTCATCGGCTCTCAATAACTCTTTAAGAGCCGTCCAAATCTCTCAACTCAACACAACAATTCATACTTCTCCCAAAATACATTTCAACGGCAGCCGGGAAAAAATGTGCTCATGGATAATTGGCATGAATGCCAGTGCATGGCTTTTGCTGGCTGCAGCGTTAACCAGTTTGTCTGGAGCTGGCTGATACCGTACATTTAAGACTCTCCAAATAAGGGATACGCCATATAGGAATATAAATAATATGAGTCTGCCGCAGTTGCAGGGCAATGCAAAGGTCAAAATAAAAAAATTGCCTGGATGCTGCTTATACATGAACAGTTTGTTGAAAAACTAGAGAGGCCATCCTCAACAGCTGCTCATTCCAGACTGCCGTGAGGGCTGCCGGAAAGGAGGGTTCTCCANNNTTTTCCAGATGTTGCATACAATTAAAAACCCCTTCCACTAGAAAATTGATATATATTACATTCTTAGTTTTCTTCTTTCATTAAGCCCCTGAAAAATAATTACCAATGTATTGTATGTTTGCCCCAAAAAATGGGTGGGAGAGTACAAGTTTCTAACATTACAGCTTGTCATGCCCGTCGATCCTCTAGTCTGCCATCTGTCCACCTGCAAACATCTTTGTGCAAAAACCTACCCACTGTCAGAAGTTGGTAGTATTGGTTTTGTAGTGATGACATTGTCGTGTGACAGTTTAGGAATTTTAGAGCGACGCTGGCCCACAACCACCAAACCCCCCCCCTTCACCTCGTAGAGACACGTGTCACTCCTAGTCACCGCAAGGGAAGGTCAACTCGAGAAGGATGCACGTGACTACTATAACACGTGTCGCAGAGGAGTCGTCCATCCCCCTTCACCCACCCACCCCCCTAGGCCTCTAGCCTGCCCGGGAGATCTGTGGAGCGCAG
>NQII01001111.1:63565-73785 GCA_002778355.1 Clitarchus hookeri | reverse complement strand
AAACCTTCAGAAACCAGGACACGTGTTTTGAAAGGCATTATTCTGCGTTCCACCCCCCTAACCTCCTCCCCCCCTCAAGGCGACATGTGCCGACAATTAAGACTGGAGGCTGGCATGCATAAAAACCCTTTTTCGAGAGTATTGGGGGGTGAGTTCATTAGTACCGCGCAGAGAGGTCAGTTTGAGAATTATTACCGCCAGAGACGTTAGTTCAAGAGAGCAGTCAGTCGAAGATCGCCGAGCAGAGAGTTAGGTCAGGGGTTCAGACGAGATGCAACTATCTGAGCGGCTCAAGGCGAAGCATTAGAGCCACCCCAAGTCACCCACGGCGTGAAATTTGCCAGTTGGAGCACTAGGACTGATGCTGCGTAACGCCATTGCATCTGGGTACTTTAGCTAGTGAATTATGTCATATGTCACCTGCCCTTGCCCTTCACCTAACGAAGATGGACTATGTGGGAAGATAAGAAGGCAGCTACGGCTCCTACTGCCAACCAATTGCCAAGTAACCCAACCCATCTAGCTTTTATCTGTTCCTCCACTCAGGAACAGGCACAAGACGCTCACAGACTACAGGGGCCTCACTCCTCAGTCATCCCTAGATATATGTTTGAGCCACCCCAGAAGACCAACGGGACTTCACACCCAGTCGTTGTCTGTCTTCAACTTTGACTGCCCTTACATAGGACGTACTGGTTATGACGACCGCATCAAATTGTTGTATCACGTAACGCAAAAAAAAATTGTATGCAATTAGCGGGTAGCCTCACCTATTATTTGTATTTAGGACGACAGTCTTAACACTGGTTTTTCCGTATGTTGATCTCGATAACACTAAACATTTTGACTCCTGCTAAAGTCACGGCCTAAGCAATAACCTTAAAATGTATCACGTTGTTGTACTGTCTTACATCATTATAAAGAGTCAATCAAAGATTGATATATATTGCATCTCATTTATAATTCATCCTATGGTGTTTCTTTGTGAACTAATGTGAAATTGAAAGATGTTACCAGGCAGCAAACAGACACATAACCTTAAACGCCTATGTAGCCAGAACGGACTGTTATTACGTAAATAAGTCAGAGCTATCAGCTGCAAATAATGTTAAGTTAATATCCATGAGTGTGCCAATGATTTATGTATAGTTAATTAACGATTTTAATTAACTTGTAACCAAGGTATGGTAAGGTAAGAATTGGTATCACTAATTTCCCGTCTCGCAAGTATGCAAAACAAAGGGTGCAATGAATTGTAATATTTCTTGTTGTAGTTTTGATGACTTGTTTTGTATAAATTAATTCTGGAAAGTGTTTAATTTGATCAATCACATAAAATGTGAAAGGAAGTTTTCTGTTTTCAAGTTTGAGGCGTTGTTATCGCCATCCCTTGTCTTAGCAGATGGCCGTGCAGCGGAATCACATGGTGCTCAGAGGGGTTATGCACCACTCCCACTAAGGCAGCCGCCATGTTCTTTCCCCCTCGCCGGCAGGGTATAAAAACCGAGGGTCTGATAGGGCAGGTCAGTGTGCGTGTCGGGGAGACACCCAGGTGGAAACCCTGCTTCCGCTCACTCTCCGCCACCTACTCACCTCCGACCAAGCAGGGACAGAGGGCCGAAATACGCTCAACTGCTGGGTTCCTAACCTGTAGCCTACCACAACCTTTAACCTACTGCACCAGTAAGGACAGAGGGCCGAAATTTGCTTGACCACTGGTTATCCTAAAACCCAGCATTCAGCAGGGACAGAGGGCCGAAATATGCTCGACTGCTGAGACATACTCCTTCCCGACCCAACCACCAGGGTGCGGAAGCATGCAGACGTTGGGAAACCGCCCAACGCTCCTGGAAACGAAGCTGAGGGTTTGCATGTGTCTTGTCCTTTTCTTTTAACTTCAACTTGTAATCACCACATGGTCGATGCCATACGCAGTCTCAAATGTCTCTGTCTTATATTTTAACAAGGGTTTTGTGCTTGAACTTGTACTAAAGTGTTCTTAAATTTACTGTACATACACTTCAAGTTTCTTTAACATTGTTTCAATTTAATAAGCTGAAAACAGTTTTTAGGATTCATTGTGTAGCATAGCTTGTGCACCAGTCCATTTCAAGTATTCTGTATCACGTGTATCGTACCAGTGTACCCAACAGTGAGTACAGTAATATATCGCTGGAACTGAGAAATGTGTGTCTGCATGTTTACTTTCCTGCCTCCCCACATGTTACCTCTACTTAAACGGCTAAGGGAGAAGGAACAGGCTACACTCCAGCACGCCGCTTCACGACCGAAAGTCATCCCAGAGTTATTTACTAACAGTAGAAACTACCCGGCACCCGCCATCTCGTTAGAGCAATTCGCCAGGGATTATGTACAAAACAAGACACCCAGCCAACCGGTGCGCCCCGTCAAGCTTGGAAAAATCCGCAGGTACATTGAGCGCATTATGACACCTTCTTCAGTGTGTCCTATCAAGGCAGCAAAAAAAAAAACCAGAGGGTCCAAAGCTAAAGAATTGCCATGTGGAACACATGTCCTGCGGAAAATTTTCTAAACAGCTCCCAGCGCTCCTGATCATGGTAAGTCAGACGCGCTCATTTCACCACTGCTATGTATTGAACGTGTTCGGCTAGTGCAGAGACTCTGACACTTTCTAGTAGCTGCAGCTCATCTCAGGTACTTGCCACTTTATACAGGAAGATTCAGCTATCTAGATTTACAGCCAGACCACCCTGTGTCAGGCCCACCTACAACCTAGGGAGGCATAGTTGCCAGAGCGACAAGTTTTTTCTATGGCGTCCAACGTGGGGCGCAGATATTGAAAAAGCCACTCAGGAAAACCCGGAGACTACCCTGACAACACCAGGTTTCTGAATTCCTCACAGTAATCATTCTGTGGCATCCAAGACTTCAAAATGGCAAACTGCAGCCAACAAGCTATCAATACCGACAACCTTTGCGCTGCCCAGATGCCATGGTAACCCTGTGGTCGATTGTGAACATTGCGGCCATCTGTACCACTACACCTGCATGGGTAGTGGCCGATGAGCATCGTGATTTCACTGGCCTAGAATTCAGGTGCGATGATTGCATAGCCAGACTTCATAAATGCTGTATACCAGAGTGCCCAGGGCAAGGCATCTACTGAATTTGCTGTGATGACTGCCCTCAAGCATACCACCATCTTGTCTTGTGTAGGCAGACCGACCACGCTATTTAGAAGGGTTGTTCTTCAGATTGCGCACCTGCCTGCAGAATCAGTAACCTACTTGTCCAGTAACAGCCAATTACATGACACCAAGTACCACCTGCGACAGGTTAACGTTGCAAGAATTTTCAGGGCTGCCTCACAAAGATCCTGCACGGTTCATTGAAGAATGAAGCCAAGAATTCCGTTGGCACCGCATACCTTCCTGTCAATGGTTGCTCCGCATCCGCAAGCAACTACAAGGAGCCGCACTTCAGTGGTGGAACAAGTACAATGATTTTTACCGACTGGACACAGCCAAGACAGAGGCTAATCAAGCAGACCGGAAGTGCTCGACAAGTTAACAATCATCCTATATAGCACCTCGCAGGGTCGACACGAAGATGTGGAAATCTACATCCGCAAGAAACAACAGATGTACCAGCAGGGTGACGTGCAAACCTGTTTCTCAATCATCCTCAGGCTCATTCAGCCCTACCTACGCCCACACTTTCGGGCACCCAATCCAACAGACCTAGAAGAACTGGTCAAGCGAGCCGCTCACCCCAGTGACCAGGACTAACCACGGAAACCAGTGCCATCAAGTCAGACAGCAAAAGACCATGTACCTCCATCTCAACCACATAAGCGCAATGTACCAAAATGTTGGTACTGCTCCGAAAGTTATTACAACAGTGACTTTAAAGTATACCAAAAAGATAATGGCCACCATACGTGCAGGTGGCCAGAAAGCCAATCCCACCAAGCCGTCTGGAAACGCGAGCAAGCCAGGAGGTCAATATGGCCAGCACCCTCAGGCAAGTAGAACGGACCCTCTGCTTCAAAAACATAAATGGCACCTACCCGCCTCGCATACTCGGGCAGTGGGAAGACGCTCGAGCGTGCTGGCAATGCTGAATACAGCCGCCACGGCCAATTTTATCCGGACAGGCACTTTGGGGAACAGAGACCTAGGAAACTGTAGCCTTTAGACACTCCATTCCAGCTAGCCCAATCTGGCAATTTTCTACGTACACAAGGACAAATCTCGCATAAAGTTAGCACTGCCAGCATCACCACCAAGACAATGTTCATAGTTGCTGATCAGTTAGAAGAACCGGTGATCCTGGATCAACCCTGGTTAGAGGACCAGGACTCCATCCTCGACTATAGTCAACTCCGCATCTACTTGGGACGCGAGCAACGCAGGTCTGTCCAATGGGAAACCCCCGCTACATGCCAAATCATTCAGAACGTGGTCCCTGACCAACTCAACCACCGGGTTACCAGTGAACAGCTTCAGCAACTGACCAACGTAGTTAATGAGCACGTAGTAATCTTCGAAGCCTCTAACCCGCTCAAACAAACTACGACGCTCCAACACGAGATATGCCTGACCAAACACCAATATACGACCGACCTCACCTACCCACAGCCAGAAAACACGCTATCATAAGACAACAGGTGCAGGACATAAAACAACAAGGCGTTACTGAACCTGTGCAATCACCCTATAATGTAAGAATAATGATGGTCCCGAAAAAGGACCGCAACATGTGCTTCTGTGTGGACTATTCAAACCTCAATAAGTTCACCCAGCCAGTCGCACCTCCAGCGATCCATCTCAAGCACACCTTACGAAATCTAGGGGAAGCAACAATATTTTCCACCATAGATATGCACAGTGGATATTGGCAAATTCCCCTGCACTCTGATTCCAAACCGTGCACGGAATTTACCATGCCAGACAGGGAACAGTATAAATTTCAAGTAATGCCATTCAGCTTAAAAAATGCCAACGCATGATAAACTTAATCGTTCTCGTTGGATATATGGGGAAGTTCTGCACAGCCTACTCAATGATATTATCGTCTACTCAAAAACCTGGGATGGGCACTTGGAGCAATTAAGCTCGTAATTGTGAGACTCATCATGCACAACCTCACGGCCAAGTTACACAAGTGTATTTTCAGTAAGACTTGCATAGACTACCTCAGACACGTTGTCAAGCAAGATGGGAACTACCCCCAAGAACAAAAAGGAAAACCATCTCAGAAGCTGCACCATCAACCAGCAGAAAACAACTGCGTCAGTTCCTGGGACTCTGCGATTGGCTTCGGGATTACGTCCCCAATATTGCACAGCTCATTGGTCCTTTTCACACTCTACTGACAAAGGGACACCGATGGATGTGGGGAAAACCACAACAGGCCTTCAAGTCCTTACAGAACGCTTTCCGCAACTTCGGGATGCTCCACCGTCTACAGACTCACGCCAGTAAGCACGGACTAGGGGCAGTTCTTTACCACGAGGCACCTCAAGGAGCTAGACGCATAATCAGCTACAGCAGTACCCTCCTTAGAACCTGCTGAAGAGAGGTACGATACCTACGGCAAAGAATGAATGCTTAGCCATCATCTGGGCAATCAGAAAATACCAATATTACTTGGAAGATCCGCCTTTTGTCATTCGTACGGGCAACCAAGCACTCGCTTGGCTACAGTCTAACAAAGAACACAAAGCAAAGCTCGAACGTTGGGCTATATTCCTCCAAGAATTCAGCTTTGATATTCAGCACTGCCCAGGGCAAGAAAATTAACTCCCTGGTGCATTATCTCGGTTCCCATACCAGCATAGAGAGACCGTCCCTTTTGCGTAATTGGGAGAGAGTCATCCCACCTCCTGCTCCACCAGTACCACCAGCTCCACGGATCACACTACAGCAGCCGAAGTTCTCAAACAGCACCAAAATACTGTTGCTTGCCCAGCAGCAAGACCCAGAGGCACCAGAACTCCTGCTTACCACTATTGAGAAGCCGACGGGTTAATACGGACCCTTCCCAAAGGGCAGGCAGAGTGGAAGATATGGGTCCCACACTCATTGTGCCCCTCTCTATGCCAACATTTCCGCGACCACCCTCTCGCAAGTCACCCTGGCACCCAAGAAACAATAAGGGAGATCACCAAAAAGTATGCATGGGCAGGGATGCATCAGGAGCTACGAGAGCGCGTCCAGCAGTGTAAACTTGTGCTCAAGCAAAACCCGGCCAAGCAATTAAAGCTCTTCAACTCCCAGATGACCAACTGGGCCGTGGACCCATGTGGCGTACAATCTATTGGGACCTTATCCCCGGAGCACAAGCGAGAATAAATACCTCCTGGTGGTATCCAATCTGTTCTCTTGATGGGTGGAATCTTTTCCCCTACCCAACGCCAAAGCAGGGACTGTGATATGCAAACTAAAACAGGAGTTTTTCCCTCTCGGAGGATACCGCAGTGTCTTCTCACAGACAACGGGGCACAGTTTATCAGTTAAATGGACAGCAGCATGCCAACGCTGGGAGGTAGAGACATGGATGACCCTAGCCTGTAATCCACAAGCCAACTCTACTAAGCGTAGGAACCAGGAAGTAAAAAATGGCATCAGTCTTCGCATTGCCGAAAACCATATGCAATGGGACCATTTTCTCCCAGAAATTCTATTCACGCTCCGTGTCCACCAGGCCACAGGCGCAACCCCTAGTGAGCTGATCCTGGGACAGAACCTCTGCAGACCAGGAGAATGGAGATGGGAGCACAGACCTTCCAAAATACCACCTGCAGAGGAGGTGAGACTGAAAACCCTACCATGCATGGATGACGTCCAGCTCATTCATAGGAAATACATTGCAAGGAAGTACCCAGCCACCACACCCGACCACCCGGCCTTTTCTATCAGTCAATGGGTCCCCATCCCGAACCATCCCCTAGGCAACCAGCATCATGGATGCAATGCGGGTTTCGCTCTACGATGGGAGGGATCCTACACAGTGGTGGTTCACCAAGATCAGGTTTACTGGTTTGAGATAGAATCGGGCCAAATTCAAAAGTTCCCCCAGAAGCAGATTAAGTGAGCACCGCAACATGAGATACCACGCCGGTCTTCAGCAGTACCAGTTGCTTACTTCAAAGCGACTCCAAGCTGTCTCCAGCAGGATCTCAGCCAACCTGTGGTCAACGCAGCAACCGATGAACCATTCCCGCCACAGAGCCATTCTGGTTCCCTAGACGACCCTCAGTCCTGCACCATGCCGCAGCTGCCTAGCCGACTCCAACGCTGAGATTGTCCACATCCACCTGCAGCCAACTGTGGGGTGGACACACCAGAGGGGGCCCAACAGATTGGCCACTAGACGCCAACCAGGCCTCCCTCCCAGGGCCTCGCAGCCAAGCAGCCTCTAGAGCCCGCCAGCACCCTTGGTCCATGGGCAACCCCCAGTAGCCAGCCGCAGCGCCAGTTGCCTTGGCGCTCATGCTGAGGGGACCCAGCCGCCCATCTCTGCATATACCGAGAGACTCCGTGGAGGAAACCTCCACCTCCGAGTTACAAGTGGCTATCCCAGCCCGCCGACCCGCAACAGTGAGCAGAAAGTGTGTCTAGTAAATCCCTAAAATCTGAATGTACAGGGTGCTCCAGAATAAAAGTTTCTAAGGCAAAAAAGAGAAAGAAAAATTATGTCTCCACATATATTTTAGCACACCCATTTTTCTTTCCTTACAAGAATTATTAGACCAAAACAGACTCAAGTGAATATTCAACACAGTGCATGTGTTTTCTTGCTTCTTTCTAGCAGACTCTGATTACAAACAGAAAGATACAATGTACTTGTGCGATCATGTAAATTAGCCATAAGATCCACTCTATCTGAGCCATTTTTGTGTGAGAGACAGACATTTTTTTTTTTTTCAGTGCAGCAACGTTCCTCAAGCCTGGGGGAGTTGACACATGCCTAAATCATGGCCTAAGCAATAACCTTAAAATGTATCGTGTTGTTGTACTATCTTGCGTAATTATTAAGTCAATCAAGGGTCAATATGTGTTGCATGTCATTTAATAGTTCATCCTAGTGTTTCTTTGTGATTTAATGTGAAATTGAAGGACGTTGCCAGACAACAAACAAAGAAATACCTAAAACTCTCACGTGGCCAGAACTGACTTTTATTACGTAAATAAGTCAGAGCAATCGGCCGCAAATAATGTAAAATTAACATCCATGACTGTACCAATGCTTTATTTATGTATAGTTAAGTAACAAGTTTAATTAACTTGTAACCAAGGGATGGCAAGATTAGAATTATTATCGCTAATTTCCCCTCCCGCAAATACTCAAATGAATGAAAGTAAAACAAAGGGTGCAATAAATTGTAATGTTTCTTGTTGTAATTTTGATGGCTTGTTTTGTATAAATTAATTCTGGAAAGTGTTTAATTTGGTCAATGACGTAAAATGTGAAAGGAAGTTTTCAGTTTTCCAGTTGGAGTCCTTGTTATCGCCATCCCTTGTCTTAGCAGATAGCAGACAGCTCTGCAGCAGGATCACGTGGTACTCGGAGGGGTCACGCACCACCCCCACTAAGGCAGCCGCCATGTTCTATCCCCCTTGCTGGCACGGAATAAAAGCCGAGGGTCTGATAGGGTAGGTCAGTGTGCATGTCGGAGAGACACCCAGGTGGAATCCCCGCTTCCACACCCTCTGTCACCCACTCACCTCCGAGACCAAGCACGGACAGAGGGGATTGCTTGGTAGCCTAAAACCCAACCCCCAGCAGGGACAGAGGGTCAAAATATGCTAGACTGCTGTGTTCCTAACCTGTAGCCTACCACAACCTTTAATATGCTCAACCACTGGTTATCCTAAAACCTAACGCTCAGCAGGGACAAAGGGTTGAAATATGCTCGACTGCCGAGAGCCTCTCCTTCCCGACCCAACACCAGTGTGCGGAGGCATGCGGACGTTGGGAAACAGTCCCACGCGCTCTGAAACGTAACCAAGATGTCATGTACTTCGTATCCGTTTTCTGGTAACTTCAATGCTCAAGCACCACGTGTTANGTAACCAAGATGTCATGTACTTCGTATCCGTTTTCTGGTAACTTCAATGCTCAAGCACCACGTGTTACACGCCATACGCAGTCTCTGAGCTTTCTTTTAAATTTTAACAATAGTATTGTGCTTAAATCCGAGCTAGGATGTTATTAAACTAACTGTACATACACTGAAAACAGTTTTTAGGGTTCATTGTGTAACTCACCTCATGCACCAGTCCGTTTCAAATGTGTTCACCGCATTTTGAGTGCCCATGTAATCTTACGTCAAGTGTATTGTACCAGTGTACCCAACAGTGAGTGACAGCAATAAACCACTGGAACTGAGAAATTTGTGTCTCCAAGTTTACTTTCCTGCCTCCCCATATGTTAGCTCTACTTAAACGGCTAAGGGAGAAGGAACAGCCTACACGCCAGCATGCTGCTTCATGGCTGAAAGACCTCCGAGAGTTATTTACTAACAGTAAAAACTGCCTGGCACCTGCCATCACGTTTGAGCAATTCGCCAGGGATTATGTACAAAACATTTAGACACCCAGCCAACCAGTGCGCCCCGTCAAGCATGGAAAAATCGGAAGTTACATTGAGCACATTATGCCGCCTTCACCAGTGTCGCCTATCAAGGCACCAAAAAAAAATCAGATTTGCCAAAGCCCAAGAATCACGTTGTGGAACAGCTCCTTTGGGAACTGGTATATACCGCTCCCAGCACTCCTGATCACGGTAAGTCAGACGTGCTAATTTCGCCACTGCCATTTATTGAACTAGTGCTGCTAGTGCGGAGACCCTAACACTTTCTAGTAGCTGCGGCTCATCTCGGGTTTTTGCCACTATATACAGGCATTTTCAGCCTGTATATATACAGCCAGGCCACCCAGTGTCAGGCCCACCTACAGCCTAGGGAGTTATAGATGGCAGAGCAGCAAGTTTTTCAATTATTCAGAAAATCACGTTTTTTTTTCCTCAAACAATCTCTGTGTGTTTGTGTGCGCGTGCGTGCACACAATTACTAACTTTTGTGGAAAAATGCATCACCAAGAAGGATACGTGTAATTGAAATGAACTTTATCCACAGATTAGGTACATGACAATATGCAATTGATAAGGATTACAGAACTGGACATGATCTCTGTCCTTGAGAATTCAGTATGGTGTGAAGCCCCCCCCCC
>NQII01001111.1:19827-63494 GCA_002778355.1 Clitarchus hookeri | reverse complement strand
CCTAAACATCATGGCATGGTATCAAAGAGGACCTGGATATGTTCCTGGGGAATCTCCCTCCACGCTGGATGTATGCAAGTCCACAAAGCTTTAACAGTGTTTGCTGGAGGACTGTGACGAACAGTTACCGACCAACCATTTCCCAGACATGTTCGATGGGCGACATGTCAGGTGAATGCGCAGGCCAGGGAAGCAGTGGTACCTGTTGTTCATTGAAGAAGGCTTGCATATTCCTCGCCACATGTGGCTGGGCATTGTTCAGCTGGAATATGGTATGTGGAGTTGCCTGAAGGAGGGACAGTACCTCGGGCTCTAAAACCTCCCTGGTGTAGTGGTTGCTGTTTAGATTGCCCAAACCATCACACTTGGTGTTTGTACGCTATGCCGGTCCACAATGCAGGCTGTCAGATTGCGGTCACCACTATAGCATCTAACACGTATGCAGCCATCACTGTAGGACAGGTTGAAGCAGGACTTATCTGAAAACACTACATTTTGCCACTCAGCATGCCAATAACAGCGTTCACATGCCCATTGCAGTCTGGGGCGTTGTGGTTTCTGGACAATGGAAGCCGACGCAATGGCATGCGCCACCAGTACGGCCTACAGTAGATGGTGTCGAACCGTAGACGCAGACAGGTTTACACTCGTTACAGTGCTCCAGTGTCGAGCCAACACTGTGGACGAGGCTGTGTGGTGCAGTACCCGCTCATCGCTGCATAGGAGACTCTTCTATACACTGGTTCCACACACGCATCACTGTCGTAGCAGCATGCCCTTTACGAGCCGAAATGTCACTGTATGACAAACCCGTTTCCAGGAGACTGATCATTCTGCCCCGTTCAAACTCACTCACATGCTATTATGGCGCCCTTTGACGTTGAAGAGGATTACTGCCACTTGCTTTCACTTCGTTTGATGGCTCTTCACTTACCGAGCTTGACGTAACACTGACGTTTCTGAGAGAGGGCGCTGCTGGTACACTGTCCTACGCATCCTCAGAGTTTGGTTACATTCCGGCCATTCTTTCTGGGTGTTGCAATTATCACAAACAATAATGTATATACTTATATATATATATATATATATATGTGCGCGCGCACACACACACACACACAAATACAAATCTAAAACTACTGACAAATTTTGATAGGTTTTTTTCTTAGGTGGAAAAGAAAGATTCAGATAAGCAACCCATGGTCCAGGTCAAATAGCAAGTGCGGTAAATGCTTCCAAAATTTGAGAAGAAATTATCACTTATTGTCATATTTAGGAAATTGCTTCTGAAACAAAGTAACGGTTACCAACTATGTAAACCGTAATCAATAATAAAGTGAAGTCATGCACATGTAACCCACCTCCATCATGTTGAAAGAGTGTGTTGCCACCCTTATTTCTGCAAAAAAAAANGTGAAGTCATGCACATGTAAC
Source organism: Clitarchus hookeri (assembly GCA_002778355.1). Classification (NCBI taxonomy): domain Eukaryota; kingdom Metazoa; phylum Arthropoda; class Insecta; order Phasmatodea; family Phasmatidae; genus Clitarchus; species Clitarchus hookeri. Next base: position 62,063 of record NQII01001111.1, on the reverse strand, counting down.
CCACCTCCATCATGTTGAAAGAGTGTGTTGCCACCCTTATTTCTGCAAAAAAAAATATGTTGCAGAACATTTCCCTATTTTTGACGAAATGAAATGCCGGCAAAATTCATGATGGAGGTTGGTTACATGTACATGACTTCGTTTTATTAATTATTATGGTTTACAAATTAGTAACCATTACTTTGTTTCTGTCCCACAAGCAGTTTCCTAAATATGACAATAAATGATAATTTTTTTTCAATCTTTAGAAGCAACTACCGCTCCTGCTTTTTGACGTGGACCATGGGTTGCTTATCTCAATCTTTTTATTTTCACCTCCGGAATAACCTATGAGAATTTTTCAGTATGTTTTAGGTGTTTTCCTGTGGGGGTTCATCGAGGTTCAGGTGTAAGAGACACCCTGAGAGCTATATTTTGTGACCATCCAGTGACTTATTACATAATTCTAGCAGGATTTGGTGTACAAGTCTCAAATTACCAGTAACTGCTGAAAGTTGGCCCTGCCCCTCTCCATTAAGAAGCATTATTGGCACTGGTGCTCAGAAACTTTCCTACAGCACACCTCTTCTATACTTATGTATCGACCATTCCAGACATCTATGTACACTTTGTCTGTACAGATTCACAAATATATACATTTATTAAACATATGAATTGGTTACACAGCTCTCCAATGAATATACATATTCAGCTCACATCAATACAAAATGTCTTCATGCTCCCCCCCCCCCCCCCCCCCCNTAACCCTATCAACCCATCTCACACTCTCACAAGTCATTACATATTATGTGAATTGAATAATGGACAATAATTACATTCCAATATTCTAAACTTACATGTCCTTATCCTTACACTTCATACTTGCAGGATTCAACATTGTGATGACAGTGTTAAAACAATAATGTGTGTCCTGCAATCAACACTAATCTGTTGTGTACATTACATGTACAGCATTGAAGTGAGTGTTGGAATCTTAGATGGCAAGTCAGGAAACACAGTCAAGCTTGATTATAGGTAGACACCTGCTGTGTCTGTGAAGTGGTACTTACATCCGTGCTGTCGCCCCTCTCACAATGTTGGTAGGCGGTCTGTGCGTTGCTGAACCCAGACACGGACAAGAGATGATGTTTTTACAATTCCGAGACGCTAGTTGCCTTGTTCCTGTGTTTGCGGACTGCACATATTCACTGACTTGCTGTAGATGCACCCGCATTTGTTGCAGACTGCGTGACAATGTCAGGAACGGCCAACATCTCGGTAGTTGGCTTACGTTTTGCTGAAGGCGTCCTCACTGTGAAGGCATCTGTGACATCCATTGGCTGCGTACATTAGGCATCTAGGACAGACACTATTTGTGTTGCAGGCTGGTATTTGGGGACATGATTTAAAATGGTGTCATGCATACTGATACTGGTAAACATTTCATCTTTGGTACAGGGCAATTTTGTCTCTTCATGTATATAGAATACGGTGCACCTTACGTATGTTGTTCGGCCAATAAGTTAGTGACATGATTCATACAATGTTGGTTCTTCAGCCAGTAGACAGTGAACGATGCCATCACATTCTTCAGAATATAAATGCTGTTCTTCGCCTGCCCAGTAAGTGTATGCCATGCTGCTATGGCCGGGCATCCTACTGATGTAGTAGGTGTTCTCTCTGTGAAACAAAGCCATCTTCACTCCTCTACAGTTGACAACAAATGGGTGTAGTGGCTTTTCATAGTTTGATGTCATGCGAGAAGTATGACATTTCAAAATCTCGGCCAGTAGCACTAGGACACATGCAATAAGTTCACAGATGGTGTCCACACACTTACACTTGCTGTGACATGAGAGTTCTTCCTCCACAGTTGTACTATTCATTTCCGTATTCTGGGCTTCAGCGTCCATGGTGTACTGACAAATAATGTAATTTACAGTATTTATTAATGTACACAGCAAACCTCGGTTGCACATGGCATGATCCATACACTTTCACATGCTTCTGGTGTAGTGGTGTGTATCCTGTACACTCTTAATGCCAGAGTCCGTATCACATAACACAGTCAACCTTCTTGTTTTCATGATGTATTTCCGTGATGTCCTCAATTTCTGGTTGCATGGCGAGTAAATTTCCACTCGCTGGCAACTGACTGGACGGAGATTTAAAATGGCACACCTGTCGTATTTGTAGCATGGGAAATTTTTTTTGGTGGAAGTTATTATAAAATTTATGATATCTCCACACATTATTTTCACTGTCACATGCATGCACCTGTTCAAATGAACATGGTGGTTTTTTAACCAATAAAGTACCGTTTGTACGTGTTCACTTTGGTCGGAACTGCACGCAGTCGTGTATGTCAAACATATTGCTTGTGGAAGGTAATGACTACTGCTTCTTATAAGTTGGAGGTAATGAGCCAAAATTGATGGAGCTAAGTAGACTTCACATGTTAATGGAGAACATGTTGTCTTCCACGTCCCGTATTTACAGCATTGTAAGCCGACCCCTAACTTTTAAACCCTTGGAAAAAGAAAATAATACCGATACCGAATGCAAGCCGAATTTTCAATGTCCGGCCACACTATCAGTTAAGAGAGCACGCGATGATGTCGTTGATCGTGCCATGGTTTTCACGTCTGTTGACTGGTTTTTGTTGCCTCTTCCATCCCCGGAAGAGAGAAAAATACGTGACAGCTAGTGCCATGCGTTGCATGAAGGTAGGGAGAGGAGGACAAAGAAAGGGGATGGGGGTGTTTAGAGCAAGAGGATGAGAATGCTGATGATAGACCAGACGTGGGGTGGGGGGGAGAAAAAGAGATGAAAAAGAAAGTAGGGGGTGTGGAAGAGAGCCTGGAGTGCTGTAGGATCACTGGAGGGGTGGAGAGAGGAAGGGAGCTTAGTGCAGTGTGGGCGTGGCTTGAGGAAGGAGGCAGGAAAGGAGAGTAGCGGTGTAGGTGTAGCTGGACGATGGGCGGAGGAAGGGAGCATAGCGGTGTGGGCGTGGCTAAGGGGAGGGATGACAGACAGCCGGTTGAGGGGAAGAATGAAAGGGTGTTGGAGAAGGGGAGGGGAGCAAGGACAAATAAGAAAGGGAGGGACCAGCGGCTGGGAAAAAATGAGACAACACACTATGACTGCAGCCGTGATCTTTTCAGAGGATGCTGCAATTGACACACAAACAGCAGGTTTTTATGAACTGGGACCACTTTATTATATTAGTAGTAGGACTGCAAGGGCACTGGTTTATATTCACTGTCCATTTTATCAGCTTGTTTTATAAATACTTGGTCGGAACTGTATGTAATATTGACTGTCTCAATTATAAGTAGAGGCGTGATTTTGCAAGATTCAAATTGATAAAAAAAGGTCGGCTTACAATGCAGTAAATACGGTAATAGTCGCTCGGTTCTCGACAGTCATCATGATTGCCTGTACGGGTCTCAGTTCATTGTGTAATGATGTTGCTATTTTCTGTGTAAGCCATACCTGAAGTAGTTGCTCCTCGTTTGTGCTAACCAACATATCGGCAGTGGCACAGGACAGCAGGTAATACACAGGACACGCAATGAAACTGCGTAGCATCTGGATTAAGGCATGATACTCCTTATCAGTGTTGTAACACACTCAGTCCTCAATCCTATTATAGTATTCCACTTGGTCAGGCGGTCTGGGCAGTTTGAGATGTGCACAATGCTACCTGATCATAATGTTGTCGTACTTGTCCTGGTGGATTGATGCTGCGTAGATAGCAAATTGTGTTATTGTGAGAGCACATGGCGAGCTAAAGTTATACTGCGGTAAATCACGGTTTCATCTTATACCTCAGTGTGGACGCAGTATGCACTTGGGGAAATTTTAGAATGTGGATATATTTACCATTTCCAATTGGCTTGGTGCCACCATATTATGTGCACTGTAATCTCGTTACGTAATTTCATGTTAGTCTGCAGAATCAGTTCTACGTACCATTATGGTAAATGTACCCGGAATTCATTTAACACACATGTTACGTTCTTACCATAGGCAATGTCGTTTAGTGAAAAATATGACACTGTGCAAGTCTTCCCAAGCTCCATATCAGCTAGTTTTTTTAATTGTAAGACACCGTTCGGTTTTGGTATAAACCCGTTCATGGCGGTCGGTTTATTGATAACTAGCAGAGTCACAAGCAAGGAAGCTGGAGGAAGAGACACACACAAGGCATAGCTGTGCACATAACACGGATATTACGCTAGTTTCACCGTTGCTCCTTCTGTGTATTTATACCTCCTGTGGGAGACATCTAACCCCTATCCTGATATGTAGTCATTGCACGCCATGGACCACGCTCTTAGCAGCATTGCATTCAAGCACACACATGACAAACCCTGTCTGCACACAGCACAGTCAAGTTCGGGTACTGTGTATTGTGCCTTCAAAGTTTTTAATGGTGGTGGACAGCCGTACTCTGTTTGTAGAGCGCATATTTTTATGTTAGTACTGCAATAAATGCTCGACCATAGTTTCTATTCGGCCCTGTCTCCAAAATCAAACCATCCACATCCACGCTCACCAACTCAGCTGTATATTTTATCATACTCCACATCACCATCTTCCCATTTGAGTCCGTGGTAGTTGTTTTCTAGCCATGTATTTATTACTTTACTTTTCCTGTCAAGCACCCACCACAGAAACGGTGGTAGTAATTTTCATGACTATGCTACTGTCCATGTATGCTATGCCAGTTTCTAAATGATGAACCTGCAAAGTGATCACAGTCCTGGACGTTGGCGAACCTGACAGCAGTTGTATGATGACTGGACGGTAGTTACTATTTACGTTGGTATTTTAACTACTCTCTCGTGAACATTGTCAGTTGAGAAATTCTCTGCAGTCCTGCTTTCCACTACACCTAATTCTATTCTGTTTACTCATGTTAAACACCAAAAGAGAGGTGGTGGTCATGAATTCGCTCTGTTTTAACGTTGGTAATTGTGTTCAGCTGTAGTAATTTCTGAAATTCAACACACATTTTATATGGCAACATAAACGAGGTGTTAGTAAACTCTACGTTTAAATCACCGTATGGATAACTTTCAGAGTTGAGAAATAGTTGGTTTTTTATTTTGATTTGGTCAAATTTTGTGTGGTCTGCACTGACAAAATTTTGTTTTCCTGTTTGGAATTCTACTATTATGTACCTCAGTTTCTCGCTAGTGAAACTTGTCTTTACATTTCAATTACTCCACGTTCGAGAAACGATATTGATATTTCTGCCTTCCTCAGCATATTTAGAAAATTTCACACGCTCAGACAATTTCACCTGGACATGTAGAAGTAACCATTTATTAAATTATAATGACAGCATCATAGGTTCTGGTCCAACAGCAGTATCCGGGGTCGCATTAGTTTGTGTGTCTGCTAAGAGAATAACCAGTTCTTTTTGGAATTGATGATTACGTGTCTGTAGTCCTTGACAAAGCCTAATGGGATGCAGACCTTGAATTTTCCGCCAACATATACAGGTACCTCATAGTGCGCTTTGATTCCCCAGCCGGCCATTTTAACTGCCAGGATTTGGTTGTGTGTAAGAAACCAGTTGTCTGTAAATCCTATTGCATCCACCTCGCACCCATTCAGCTCGTATGCGATTCTATTTATCATGTGCAGATGATTTTTGTTGTCACTGGTACTACACACTCGTCCTTGATAATCATTGCACCGAATCGTAAGTACAAATTGCACGGCACAGTGTAAATATCTTGGTTTTACACTTGGATTTGAACCTCTGATGAGAGTAGATATGACTCTGGCAGGTAGGCCGTATATGCATGGACTTCGGCCTTAGTAATTGCTTCTTCAAAGTTTGCGAGTTCTACCACATTTAATATTTACGCATCTACTTTTGTTAACCTTAAATTCCTGACTTCTAAGGTAATTCATGTTTTCAAGTGTTAACACACTGGGTACTTGCATTATTGTACTAACTTTCAATTTGTCACTAAAAGCTAGTTCTGTTATAATTTTTTATATCTTAAAATTCAGGACCATCGTTCCGCAAACGTAAGTGCAATGTAATTTATTCAACTCTCAAATTAATCAAACAGCCATCCTGATGTATAATCGACACAACTACTTTCCGTATGCACTTCATAAAAACTGGCACGTAAATGAGCGCATTCTGTACCTCAACTAGTTTATAGATGGGGGAACCACTGCTGCGAACTCGTGGAGTGTTTGGTTCAGCTTACTATTAACATGATCCTGTGACCAAATTACAGTTTATTCTTATAACGTTAACTGAGAAAATTTCTGCGGGGAGAGCGAATTCATATGCTATATTCACTTTGTAAATGGTATTTGTAAATCAAAACATGGTGGCAAGGGTATCACCTTTCATAAAAATGTTTTATTGTGTTACAGTAGAGTTCACTGTACAGAGTATTAACGTTGCTGCACAGCTCAGGCTCTAGTACACATTTCACGTACTCTGCTACATCTTTGATTTTGTACAATCCCATTGACACCCGTACCTTGCCAGACGTACCATCATCTTTAACGTATCAGAACATACAATTCTGCTCATAAATCTTTGGTACAGAAAAATAAGNTACAATTCTGCTCATAAATGTTTGGTACAGAAAAATAAGTTTGAAAGTCTATGACTGCTATGGACCATGCACGAACTGTCCAAATTCAGCAGGGGGAAATGCACAGAGCGTAGATCCGAGCTCTTTCCCATCAAGATCAGAGTTACAGACATGACTGATGCTTAGAGACAGTGTGTTCTACACAAAATGTAATTGTATTGTTTATAACTACCTTGAAAGGAACCATAGGCACAAGTGACTCCAGTTACGCTCGCTCTGCTGCTGCTCCGTTACATAGTTATACCTTAATTTCTCAGTTCTGGAGATGCCTGCAGGTTGCTGTTGGTGTCAAAATAAACCGCTATCTAAGTTTGTGAGTTAGTGCTTAGGTAATAATTTTAAGATTGACTCTTTCATCTTCTCTTTCCCCCTCCTCCCAAGATATGGTATGGTCTTCGGTAAAGTCCGCCACATTTTTTTTACCAATGGCAAGTGGCTCCATTTGCTTATTAATTTCTTAGACCAACTGTTTTCCTCTGCTTTTGATAGTATTCAGCGCCCTTGTAATGCCAGCCACTCCACCGTGGAGTCCTCCTAGAGCACCTAACGTTGGTAGTAGAAATAGTAAAAAGCAGCATCGCTTTATTCCTTTAGGTTCTTTTCTCAGAGTCTCTATGCTAATCCCAGATACAAATGTGTTGTTGTCCGTGATCCATAATGCATTGTTGTTGACGCAGCCATGGTTGCCCCCTTATAACTTCCTCTGTAATGTCGAGCATAATGGCTTGAAACAGGGAGGTGATGCTGTTGATGTCGTGTCTGGTCCACCAATTCATAAACTTTATGACTGTTGACAGTAATGCAATAGACATCTGCTAAAACTAAAACTCATCTTCATACCACTGATGGCTGATATGAACAAACTTAATACTTTAGATGCAAACAATTTATGAAGTAGAAGGAATAGTCAGCATGATTATTACTTCTTTAGTTACCATGAATTATGATGAAATTGTATGGAAACATTGCAGTCATATTCGAGATGCTATTATACAGCGTATAAATTAATCTGAGGAGAATATTAAGAACAACATTAAGCCAGCTCCTGTACTACCTGTAAATCCTGCATCTACACCAGGCAACAGAACTACTTGGTCGTTGAGCTGCGATCTGACTTGCTCCTCCCACTAGCTGGTGCCAGTAGCCTATCATGGCCGTGTGCTGTTACCGTGTTTGTGGTTTTACAGTATCCAGTAACATGTTTCTTAGATGCACTCAAAAAATTGTGAAATATTTAATTAAAATTAGTTTACTTTTTGCAAGAGGCTCATTTTACTGAACAAGTAGGTAAAAATCATGTGTCTGTTGCTCTAATCGTTCGTGTTTTACATTATTAAGGAGAGTGAAAGACAGTTGGCATAAACTCATAACTATTATTCAGAATAAGGAATATTCTTTGTTCTTTCCTAGACAGAACCATATTTCGTAGGTATATCTTAATGTGCCCGCTTTACTTTGAAAGCAGGCGATAACGAAGTCTGACTAATGCTTAGTTGACACAAGATAATATGTAGCACAGCTGCATCATTTCACCCAGGGTTGGTGTCCACTCTGTCCTGTAACTTCAGTTCCGTGATGAACTTTGAACGTTTCTCATCATTTTCCAGTTGCCTGCGTGTTAAATTTTTTATTGAAATTATTGCGCTAAGTAAACCTTGTGCTATCACCAGGAGTAGCAAAAAAGAAGTGTTTCACAAACAAGGTTGATCTATTATTGTTAGTATTCATTAATTTTTTAACTTGATTATTAAACTAAGAATTTCGTGAAAGTACCAATTTTAAACAAAATTAATAGTTTGACAGCGAGGGCATGTGATGTCTGTGAAAGTGCAGTGCAATGGATATGCAAGGAAGGAGAGATCAGCTATCAGCGTTGCATCTATGTCATGGGCAATATTTGTGTCAGAAAAAGTCAGGATACGAGTTATAATTTATTATGACTTTAAAAGAATATATTCTGAGAACTGTTAGCATTTTACGATAGGAGGGAAAATTCTGTCAACAAAACAAATTGCGGCAGCTATGCGTGAGAAAATAGGTTAAACGGTTTCAACAAGTTCCATGGCTAAATCATTGGAGTTTTGGTTTTCTTTCGTTAAAAGAAAGTGAATTACAGGGGGGAAGTTTGTAATGGAAAAGAGTGGCATAATATGCGCAGACAGGCAAGAAGAGCTTGTGTTACCATTATAAGCTTCATCAACAAAGTTTGATTATTTTTTCTGTGCTACACACAACTGTAATTAAATGGTAATTATTACATTTACGTTTAAGAGATGTTATTAGTAAATAAATTTAAGTGTCCAATTTTACTACAAACATAAAATTTTAGGCGTTTGTCTGCTGGAAGTTTTCTAATGGATATAAACTCCCAAATATATCTAATATATAAAATTCTCCCGTCACAGTGTTAGTCACTGAACTCCTCCGAAACGGCTGGACCGATTTTTATGAAATTTTTTATGTATACTCGGTAGGTCTGAGAATCGATTTATATCTATTTTTTACAACCCTAAGTAATAAGGGTGGCCACCCCCAAACAATTTTTTTTTATTGTTTGAACAAAATTTTTATTTTTTATTTTTTTATGATGTGGCATCAAAAAATACATACCCTCCTAAATTTTCACCCTTCTACCACCAACCCTTATTTTTTTATAGCGATATTAGTAATTTAATAAATTTTACCCTAGGTCGATAACTGATCAATTATCATCGATCATTTATCAATCTAGGTTACAATTTATTCCCACCAGGTGTCTCCCAGTGCACAGCAAAACAACGTTTGCCCGGTCAGCTAGTTATGTATATGATTTATTGATTTCGCTTTCTACTTTATTCAAATGTTTTTTATGCATACAATTGTAATTTATATTTATACAATTCAGATTTCATGACACACGTATTATGACGTGATGGACACTTGATCGAGTGGCAACAGGGCATGGTAATGCTCGCCGACAGGCTGAGACAGCGACCTAGAAGTTCTGTGCCAGTCGTAGTGTACCTAGATCCACTGCTGCGTTAAACCCAAAACCAAAGGCCTCGCGTAAATAGTAAAACTATATATAAACTGTATACGTTACTGCTTTTTAATTACTTCAATGGTAGATGCTGCAAAGCAATTACAATGGAGTCTCTCTTCATCGTTTCTCATGCGACTAACAAAAAATTTCAATATATGTGAACTTTTAATGAATCTTGTCTTGAAATGCAGATAAATCAAAAATGGAACCACAGAATTTTCCATGGATGTGAACTTTCAATACATCTGGGTTCAATACATAGAGGTTCCACAAGATCTTCATGCCGTGGGTGAAGGTGGGAAGCCACCCCCTCCCCATCCTCCAGAATAGTCAGTCTGTCTTGGGTGATCACTAAAAAGTGCTCGGCGGGACATCCAAGACCTACCAGTGGTGGTGGCTAGCCGCTGGCCCAGGATGAAGGCTGATGTCAGTGTTACTTCCGAGGTCCGATGCATTCCACTCCATTCCTCACACATGCACAGTCGGCAACCCCTCCAGCAGTGAAGTTCACTACACTTTGCCCTTGTGGCACCTCGAGATTCCCCTACCCGCCTTGATCGTTGGGCTGCTTCATGCTCTATGTGCTTCGCCATCTTGAACTGAGCTACCCAGGTTCCCGACGTCCAGGACGACAATGCTTTCGCACTGGCCAGTTGGTCCACGGACTGGTATCTGGATATTCCCAGCCACCCCAGAGCCTGGGGATCTCCTATCCATCGCTTGGGGACACGACGAGTTGCAAAATATTCGCCACACGCAAGCTGCCATAGCGCCGCCGCACTCGCAGAAGCCTCTCGTCTTCGCTGGTCCCAAGGGGCGGGCAGATCCTGGTGAGAGAGCAGCCACGATCACGATGTTCATCCCATGACAGCTAGGCTCATTAGCCTCGAACTGCGGGCTGCTACCTCTATATATACCCGGAGCACAGGACCTGTGCGAGGGTAGCAGAGAGGTGTGGCAGATTCCCCTCCCACATCCAAAGGCCGAAGGGGTAAGCGCAGCGCCTTGATGCAAAGTGGGTTGCAGTCCAACAGGATACATCAGCTTGGTCGCGCCCTGGGCTCAAGGGCAACCTGTGGCGTGCGCATCCTAACATCTCTTCTTAGGAGTGGGCAATGTCTGTGGCGAAGCTAGACTGGGTAAATGATCACTCCCGTGGCTTGTCAACCAAGTACCAAAACTTAGTAACATGTATGTTTTTATTTGCATTTGTTTCATCTTGGAAGTCCAGGAAAGAATTTAAGTTGTAAATAAGGCTTAGCCAAGCTGATGAAAACAACACATACAAATTCTTGGTAGAGTATTGAAACAATGCAGAGAAAAATTTGAAACACAAGTAAAGCATTTTTTGTTTTGTGTTTTAGTAAAATTGGTGATTTAATTTTGTATTGGCTTGGTGTACTACAGTTTAAAAATGTTTTTGTGTAGTGTAATTTATTTAATTAACGTGATAACATAAGAACTGTATAACACTGTAGTGTACTAAAGTGCACATGACCTACATGGTTTAATGTTAAGTAACTTATAAGACCAGGGAAGTACCTGCAATATAAATTCTTAAACATTGAGATCAGTAATTAATAATAAAACCTTATGTATTTATGCACAGCTTATTTTACTTAATCTTCTGTTACGTTATTTTATTTGTGTACAAAAATTTTAGTAATGCAATTTGTTTGTCATTTCTTGTGATAACTGTTTCTCTAGGGTATGNGCAGTATTTCCCAAAGTATGGGTCGCGACCCACTGGTGGGTCGCAGAATAAAATTTGGTGGGCCCTGAAAAATATAATTTCATACATAAACATATGGAAGAGTTATAAATGTTATAATTTAGAACCTACACACATGCAATGCAACTGTCAATCAGACGTAAAATACTACGCAGAGTACGCAGTGACAAGAATTGAAGTGGACACTAAAGCTATAATGGGAATAAATAGAAAACAAATGCATCCTTCGCATTGAGAAATCTGATTTCTTACAACCAAAATGATTTTAAACTAAATTAGTAATGTAAAACATTGTGTAATGCTGTTTGATTAGGTATCTTTGTCATTAAAATTGTTCTATAGATACTTACACTTTTTAAATTATTTTCTTAATCCTACTACCCTTCACTTCCTTACGCTACGTAAGAAGTACAATGTGAACGTGATGGATCAGCGAAACGGTACGTTTCTCGCTTAAGGCATTAAAGTGGGTTCTGAACTTTGGCTTTTTTTTTAATGGGTCGTGGTTCAAAGAACTTTGGGAATTACTGCTCTAGGGTATGATATTAATTTTAATGAATAATCACTACTTTCTTATATTTATATTCATCTGTGTTATTTTTTACNCGTTATTTTATTTGTGTACAAAAATTTTAGTAATGCAATTTGTTTGTCATTTCTTGTGATAACTGTTTCTCTAGGGTATGATATTAATTTTAATGAATAATCACTACTTTCTTATATTTATATTCATCTGTGTTATTTTTTACNTCTCTAGGGTATGATATTAATTTTAATGAATAATCACTACTTTCTTATATTTATATTCATCTGTGTTATTTTTTACATGCTGGTATCACAGATGCCTTGAGTAAGTATGTGAATCAATTTAACGTCAGAAGCCATCTTTTTGGTGATGGTGCATGTCTTAACATTGTGGGATTGGTAACTGCACTGCATGGAAGTCTTGTCTGTTAAATTTATAAATGTTGCATGTTTTGTATAAATAGTAGTAAATGGTGATTTTGTAATTATTGCATGCTCTGTTACTCAAGCATTTAATCAGTGAAATTACCCCAATGTCCACAGTTAATGAACAGTTTTGGTTTAAGCGAAGCTAGCTTTAATATTTGTATAATATTGATATTGTATATGTTACAAAATAGTGCTTTGACTTAAGTTGTTCAGTTGATCTAATAACATAAGCAAAGTGCAGAGCAATACAATTAACAATTTTTGACATTGTGCTGTGTATTAGTCATAAAATACACAAACTTTGTTGAACCTATTGAATGTGCAAAAAAAGATACATCTTTTGTTGCTATTGCATGTGAAGCACAAAAACCATCATCTAAGGGTGTCTCTAGTAGAAAATAAGTGTAGGTAGAGTTCACAAGTGAATACATTCCAGTAAGATAATACTTCCACAAGGCTATTGCTGGAATGTACTTAAGTATAGAATGCTGAGAATATACATTGCCATTGAATTAATTGAGAAAGCTGCAAGGGATGGCAGTGCTGTATGCGAGTGTTTATAGTTTACTGTAAGCAGTCGGCTGCTGCAGTTGTGTATTGGAGGTATCCTCACTGGTTGTGAGCACTGTGTTATAAGTGTCCATCTGTGTTCCAGATTAAGCTGCGCAAGGCTCCCCTGGCTGAGGTGGAGGACTTAGAGGTGGCAGTTGTGGTGAACATGTAGTGAGTGCAAGTCGTCACAACAAAGCAACGCGAGAAACTTACTTTTCCAGAGTGCTGCAACTAGCCCGGCTCTTCAGTTATTTTCTACGTTGCCTAAGAATAATTCAAGTCCTATTGATAGCGTTTTATCGCAGAAACGAAGGTGTCATTCTCTCTTATTTGTGTGATTGTTCATTCCAGTCACAACTAACTGGTGATGTAGTAATAGCGTCTAGATATGTTCAAGTGCAGCTTGTTTGTGGTCTTTCCTTGCTAGGGTGGTACTTGTTGCTTGAGAACTTTTGACAGTTCCATCGAGGAAGTAATGCAGCAGTATTTTTTTATTCAAAGATGAAAAGTATATTATGTGTTTGTGCCTGTTTTACTTGAATGCATTTGCTGCAAGTTAAAGAATTTTGCAAAGAGTAATTTTATTTTATAAAAAAAAATGCCTCAATGTTTTTACTTATGTAACTTTTTTAAATATTTGTAAAAATTATATAGTTTCAAATTTTTGTATAATCCTTGGTGAAGGTGTACAGTATGTCACATCAGTTTTTTTAGTGCATTATTTTAACAAATGTTGTTTAGGAGCAGGTGTCTTAGTGACACCTGTAAGTTCCACGGTGAATTCAAAATTTAGGATTTTTGAAGTATTTGTTTTACAACTTTTAGTTTACTGATACATTTCTGTCTGGCTTGTAACATACTCTTTAAACATTGCCATTAGGTGGACATTTCTTACCTCTAATGTATGAGAACTGATTTTGCATTCTGTAAAAAATTGAAGGCATTATTTTCCTGTTGTAATAATTTGAAATAAATACTTTTGTAAGTTATGTATCAAAAGTGTTTTATTGCCTGAGCTACTTTACCATAAAAGTATTTGATGGCCTTATTTGAAAATCTAGACTCAACCTGTGTGAACAGTGGTCCAAAAGATGAAAGAATGATATTTGTTGACAGATTTAAAATCTTGGATATGTAATTTTGTTGCGATCGTCATTGGTATTGCCTGAAAGTGACTTCCGTGACGTCTATATAGACACCAAAAGTTAATCAAAAAANTGTTGCGATCGTCATTGGTATTGCCTGAAAGTGACTTCCGTGACGTCTATATAGACACCAAAAGTTAATCAAAAAAAGATTTAGCCAAACACGTAGATGGTTTTGGTTTCAGCAATGTCCTGAAATGTAAGAGTGATGCCGAAACTCANAAAAAGATTTAGCCAAACACGTAGATGGTTTTGGTTTCAGCAATGTCCTGAAATGTAAGAGTGATGCCGAAACTCATTTTAAGCCTAGTATATGGGTTCGTGGTTTGCAACAGCACAACCCACATTATTTTCTCCCCCTTTCCTCTTTGGTTTCCAGTGGGCGAATACACAAAATAATCAGTGCTTCTGGTGTAACACTGTGCCATACTTTTAACAGCTTGGTGCTGGGGAAAAGAAGCAGAAGAGAGATTGTTTACAGAAGANTGGTGTAACACTGTGCCATACTTTTAACAGCTTGGTGCTGGGGAAAAGAAGCAGAAGAGAGATTGTTTACAGAAGAGGTTGTATATCTAATAAATTAGTCTTATTTTACTGTAGGAGCCATCCATGATGTGACTGTAATTGCGAGGCATGTTTACCATGTCAGTAGCGTGTAATTTGGNATTTTACTGTAGGAGCCATCCATGATGTGACTGTAATTGCGAGGCATGTTTACCATGTCAGTAGCGTGTAATTTGGGTCTTTATTATAATTTTTTTCTGGTTTTATGTTTGATTTTCAACTGCTGAGTATTGTGCAAGTAATTGTGCATTGGTATTTTGTGTGGCAGTGGGGCAGAATTGCTGTAGTTTCCCTCACTGAATTTAAACTTGCAATTCTAATGTATGAAATGGAACCATAAGTAAGGTGTTTAAAACATTTTGACACTCTTTTTTAAATTTGTGCTAAACGATACAGACCAAATCACAAATCATGAAATTACAGAAAGCAGGGAATGCATGTCAGCAGATATTACTCATTTAAAAACACATATTTACAAGGTGGTTACAATGTGGATAAATGCATAGTATCTATACGGAAAGGAACAGGCAACAATGCATCGGGGTGAGAAATGAATAAGTACAGTAATTAATATAATGGCATTTATTGAAATATAATAGATATTATACCAAAAGTAAAAATTAGATTTGAGTTGTACCAACAGACTAGTTTTATTCCAGATGTGATCACATACAGCTTGTGTATTGTCAGATGTACATGCAGTGTTCGCCAAAGTGGGCCCATCTAAAAAAACAAACCACGTGGGTTTTATTTTGGGTGGGCCCACTTGAAAAACCCACAATGCACAAAATGGGTTTTTTTGGAAATTTTTAATCTTTTGTTACTGTATAAAATATTCAGACATGTTGATTTTATTTTATTCACAGNTGGGTTTTTTTGGAAATTTTTAATCTTTTGTTACTGTATAAAATATTCAGACATGTTGATTTTATTTTATTCACAGTAAATAGTTTGACTGCTATAAACAGCAAATAGTGAGTCATCTCTACTGAGCAGCAAGCAGAAGGGGATACCCCGGCTAAAGAACAAAACTGACTGATTAGTAATATATGCAGCACTAATAAGTCCCTCTTNGCAAATAGTGAGTCATCTGTACTGAGCAGTAAGCAGAAGGGGATACCCCGGCTAAAGAACAAAACTGACTGATTAGTAATATATGCAGCACTAATAAGTCCCTCTTCCAGTTACACAATTGAAGCTGCTTGGTTAGACAGTAGATATGCAGGATTTTCCCCTCTGTAATCTCTAGTCATGAGTTATATCTGGTTAGATACACAGTAATGTGGCAGCTACCTGCAAACTGTTTTCTACTGATGTGTCAGAAGATATGATACAGGTATTAAAAGTTTTGGTGTTGCTATATAATGTATAATTTAGTTTATTACAAGGAAATATCATAGCCTGGACAGGAAGTGTAGAGGTGTTAGAACTGAAAAATTTTACAGTCCGTTAAATACATTAAAACTCATATTGTGTTTGCAATCAATATATGAAATGTGGTATGCATGTGAATAGCAACATTTTGAAAAGGGCAGTAAAAGACGTTTTAAAATATCTGAGATTCCAGGAACACATAAAATGAAAAATGTCTTAAGTGTACGGAAGTGGACATTGTTGGCAAATGAGTGGAGAGAAGCAACAAAAATACACACACACACACACACAGAGGCGACAAAAGTCATGGGATACTTCCTAATATTGTGTCGGACCTCCTTTTGCCCGGCGAAGTGCAACAACTCGACGTGGCATGGACTCAACAAGTTGTTGAAAGTCCCCGGCAGCAATATTGAGCCATGCTGCCTCTATAGACGTCCATAATTGCGAAAGTGTCTCCGGTGCAGGAGTTTGTGTCCCATAAATGTTCAATGGGATTCATGTCAGGCGATCTTGATGGCCAAATCATTCGCTGGAATTGTCCAGAATGTTCTTCAAACCAATTGCGAACAGTTGTGGCCCGGTGACATGGCGCATTGTCATCCATAAAAATTCCATCGTTGTTTGGGTACATGAAGTCCATGAATGGCTGCAAATGGACTCCAAGTAGCTGAACATAACCCTTTCCAGTCAATGATCGGTTCAGTTGCACCAGAGGACCCATTTCATTGCATGTAAAACAGCCCACACCATTATGGAGCCACCAACAGCTTACGCAGTTCCTTGATGACAACTTGGGTCCATGGATTCGTGGGGTCTGCACCACACTCGAAACGTACCATCAGCTCTTACCAACTTAAATCGGGACTCATCTGACCAAGCCACGGTTTTCCAGTCGTCTAGGGTCCAACCGATATGGTCACGAGCCCAGGAGAGGCACTGCAGGCGATGTCGTGCTGTTAGTAAAGGCACTCGATTCGGTCTTCTGGCATAGCCCAGTACAGCCAAAGTTCGCCACACTGTCCTAACGGACACGTCCGTCGTACGTCCCAAATTGATTCCTGCGGTTATTTCACGCAGTGTTACTTGTCTGTTAACACTGACCATTCTACACACACACACACACACGTCGTTGGTCTCGGTCATTAAGTGCAGGCGGTCTGCCACTGCGTTGTCTATGGTGGGAGGTTATGCCTGAAATGAGGTATTCTCGGCACACTCTTGACACTCTGCATCTCGGAATGTTGAATTCCCTAACTATTTCCGAAATGGAATATCCCATGCGTCTAGCTCCAACTACCATTCTGCATTCAAAGTCTGTTAATTCCCGCCGTGCGGCCATAATCACGTCGGAAACCTTTTCACATGAATCACTCGACTACAAATGAATGCCCAACTAATGCACTGCCTATTTATACATTTTGTACGTGATACTACTGCCATCTGTATAGTTGCATATTGCTATCCCATGACTTTTGTCACCTCAGTGTATATACACACAACACACGCGTGACTTTTCCTCACCTTCACGTGTCTTCACGTCACCCCAGGTGGGGTTTGAACATTGTACGACTTGCTACCAGAGCACGCCTGTAGGCAAGGGACACCCATGGACACCATCCACCCCTCCACGTGTGATAGAAACCTGATTTAACCACGGTCCGGGAGATGGCACCAGAGTACGGCTCCACCTACAGAGATAGGAGCTATACCCGCCACCCCCGAGACAGGTGGATATATGTCCCTGCACCGCCGCAGAACAGCAGATCATTCTCCGCAGCTCACTCCACCACAGTATGTGCTGGAGTGCTCTGCGGACACCGACGTCCTCGCGTAGGACCACAAGTACCTAACAGACATCTTCGAGACCTTCACCAGATACCCCCGAAGAAGTCTTAATCCTCTTTAACACTCGCTACCCTTCTGGTTATGACACCCGAGTCCCTTCTGGACAATAGCATAGAATTAGTTAGGGTCAGTTGGTATTATAGCTACCTAGCCGCATCTGCTCATCTAGTTTAGACCCAGGTCCCCTTCACCTGGTATTATTGTAGTCTACTTACGTTACAGTTTCTTCTTAGGACACGGGCCACAGTGTCTATTCCTCACAAGAATAAACTTTTTTTCTATCTAACCTCCGAGTACTTATTTCTAGTGTGACTGTTACTTTAACCCCAGTAGATGTCAGTCCACCAGGGAAAAGCAGGAGACCACGTCATTAAAAACTCTTTTGCTGAACTTAGATTAGGACTGTAGGTTCCCTTAACTGGGTGCATGTACGTCTCAAACAGACACAATAGACGGCCACCCATATTGTAGAGCAGGTACACCAAGGTACCTGGTGCACATGTACGGTAGAGCCACAGCCACTAGGAACTAGATCCACAAGGCGGTTAGTCAGCCAGCCCAGCCAATTCACTCCATCTACCGTGCTGTTATTGTCTCTGAAAGGAGTTATAAGACTGGTTCTGGAGGTCTGAGCCCCTTTGGTCCACACCCACATCGCTGTCAGACATAGAGGGTAACCCATCGCTCTAACCACAGTGCTCTTTGTCGCCGGTTGGAGTAATCGGGTACGACTCGGTTGGCTTAGCCACGACTGGCTTTACACCTAGCTAAGGATCCTCATCACCTGCTCTTCCTTAGCATGGCCGACTTTAGTACCTTCCTTTATGCCATACACCCATAGGAGTGGTGCAAAGTGGCGAGCTAGGAAGGCAGCTACTGCCTCAGAGTCCAACTTGAGCTGTAACCCATTGCCAACTGCCCTCTGCAGCTCTAACCCCCCGAGAACGAACTCAAGCTGCCCTACAACTGGAGAGGCCTCACCTCCCAGTCCCGCCACGCTCCCTATTTCAGCGACCCTACAGGACCGACGGCGAGCCGAATCCAGTCATCGTCGACTTCCGCCAGGGACTCCACGTTCCATTGGGTATATTGAACCCGTATTTCCAACCCAGCAGTCCTCCACGGGCTCCTATCCGCCACACCAGCAACAGCAGCCGTGTCAGGAGCTATGCCCACTCCAGGTAAACTGTGGCTGTGTGTAAACCAGTGTTGCGGAGGACAGTTAAGCCCACGCCAGACTTTGTGCCGTTCCGCCAAGCCACGCGCCCTAGTTATATACCGGCCCCGGTCCGGTTGGCTGCCAGTAAAGTTTTCCCTAATAGATAGCCAGTGTCTCTGACCGGCACAGTAAAACTTTGCCCGACCGTGACGTCAGTTTCCCCAACGTCATGTGTCGACAGTAACATTGAATGGATGGCCAAGCATTAAGAACACAGAAAAAAAATTTTTGAGGAGTGTACAGCAATTATAGAGGCAGCAATGAAAGAATGCAAAGAAAACTTACACAGCAGCATCTTTGCAGTAGTTACTGGTGAGAATAAAAATGGGCAAAATGTGGGGAATTTTGAAAGAAAAACACCCAGATCTAATCACTTATGGCTCTTTAGCCCTCCTTTTTGATTTTAGTTGAGAAAGATGTATCTCCTAAAACAGTTATGTGTGATATTGTGGAAGTGCAAAAGTATTTTCGAAATGTTCAAGAACATGGGTAGCTTCAGGAGAAACGTTTTGTGATGCCATAGTTGACAAATAAAACATGATTGAACTCTCACAGTGACTGTGTAAAATCATTTGTGACAAATTATCCAGGTAAATCACCCTTGAACATGCTTGAAACATTGATCCCAATGTTGCAAAGATCTTAAACAACCTGGGATTTTACCACGAAGCAGTGTATCTTGAGAAACAGTTACATATAGTTGCAAATGCACTAGACAAGCTTCAGAAAGAAACAACATGTATTTCAGAGGCAGTTGAAATTTGGCTCAAACTACTATCTTCTGATGTTGTGGAGCCTTGCCATCACCACTTCAAGAATAGATATCAACAGGCAATGGAACCATTACATATCCTCGCAAACATGGAGCCAAAATTCAGAGGGCAACATTTAAGTGAAGAACAAGAATGCACTGCAGAAATGTGGTTAGCTGAACACCATACTGAATTCCTGCCTGGTGTCATGTTATCCTTACCCAAATCACAATGTTGTGTAGTTCTACTTTTATTCTGCCTGTCTTGGCGCTGAAGGCATGTTAGAAGCAGCCTTGCTCTGGGGCCTATTACGGGTCGCAGGGCAGGATGTTTACGTGCGACAGGTTTAACTCTTAGGGAGGGAGCAAAAGGCCTTCCATTCCTCATGTCCCCGGCTTTACCTACTTAACTTAATTCTATGTGAGTTGCACTAAGTTACATACAATTTACCTATAAACAATTTCGTACTGGCCACCTATAAATACAAAAAAACATAACACTTAAGATCCTTACGAATATGTACATCTTTCTGGTTTATTTACAGTCTTTCCGTGGCAGGCTTCCACCTGTACCTGGTTCAGGTATATACCTTCGGTTCTGGGTGGTTGTCTCAGTGAGAACATTTATTTTACGGGAATTGGTAACACTGTTCCACACATCCTCTTTTAGGAAGTTTCGTGGCTTTCTCTTTTTTACACTGCTATCTGACCTAACTACTGTCTGTTTTAGTGGTGCTTGCTGTTAGTTTTTCTATTTTTATTCTTGGATAATACTTAACACAGATCCCTTGTGGCAACATTGGTCCTGCGGCCATGCAGGACCGTGTGTCATGGGTATAGCCACATAAACTTCTGGGTGGACCGCCACATAGTTCTGTATCTGCCAACTTGTCCTTGAAGGGCAGTGCGGCAGGCTCATGGCGGTAGTTGCTGCTTCTGGCTCGTCTCGCAGCTATACCTTGGTTCACTGCTGGGCTCATCCTTCTGGATGGTGTCTGTTAGAAACATGGGTTCGGCACTTCCATCTGTCTCCACAGTGGATGTGGACTCATCCATCTGGCATTCAGGTCTGGCACTGTTGGGCTCATCTCTCAGGGTGGTGATGGGCAGGGGCTCGGCATTGCCTCATGCCTCTACTGCAGGTGCTGACTCATCCATCTTGTGTTCGTGTTCGGCTGGGAGCATCGCTTTACTGTCCGGCACTGCATCACTGCTGGGCTCATCTTTTGGGATCGTGACTGTCAGGATTAGTGGCTCAGCATCGCCCCCACCCCCGTACAACTACTGTGGGTGCGGACTCGTCCATCCAGGGTTCGAGTTCAGCTGGCAGTGCTTTGTTGCTATCCGGCACTGCCCAGGGCACAACTTCTTTGGGTGGGGTGAGCTTCGAGAAGAGGAGCAGAGATGGTTGTGGCTCCTTTTTCTTTTATCTTCTTCCGGATGCTTCTCCAACGATGGGTGTGGTTTGCGCAGCATTTTCTGGGGTGCTCTGTTCAGAGGGCACCTCCAGGATATCTGGAACCCGCTGGCTCTGGAACTGCCTCGTCCAGAGCCTTCGTTACGTTGGATGAACCCGGAAGGGGTGACGGGAATGGAGCGCGAGGATGCATACCTTAACAGGGGTTGGTATGTCGCCGAGGGTGCGGTGCTCATTTGTGGCCTTTGCTCCGGCTCCCCCTCCATCTTGGGTGGCAATTCCAGGTCCAAGGGTTCGGGTTCGGTGGTTGGTCCACTGGTCCTGCTGTTGATCTTGGTGCTGCTGGTGTATATTCACTTGCAGCTGTTGAAGGCAGATCGGTTCTTCTAAATCCCCAGGTTGGCGAAGGGGGAGGGGTTTCGTCATCTTGGATACCCCTCCCAGTTGATGGTCACGCGCTCTTTGTCCCCAGTATAGATGCAGCATTTCCCGAATCTAATATGCACCGCTGCTTTTGTAGCCAGGGTTGCCGCAAGATCACCTTTTCCTCGATGTGGCCACTAGGAACTCCGTCTGGGTGGCTTTGTTGTGGATCTGGACCGTCGGCCTTATTTTCTCTTCCACCTGGTGGTTTATCTCCAGACCTCAGATGAGCACGTTGGTTGGCTGTAATGAAGTCACTTCTTACGAAGTTTCCAGTGGCAGTTGAGTCCAATAGGTTAGAGGCCATCCGCTTGTTGACTTCAACTTTGATTCGGGGCAGCTGGGGTGGTAAAGCTCATTGGTTAACTTTTGAATGGCTGCGTCGGGCCAATTGTGACACGCTTCGTACCCCAGGTCTTCATTTCCTGCCTGTCATTCCTTATTTCATGTAGAGCGGGGTGTTGGCTCGCTTCCTTCTCAAGGGTTGTCGGCGGCTCCCCCTTCCCTCAGCATCCAGTGCTCTGTCTCTTTCTTGTTTGGGCAGTCCCCATTGAAGGGCCTCCCTGGGTACAACCAGCAACAAAGTAGTGCTTGGGAGGCGGTGAGGGGCATGTCAGTTCGTCCCTCGACTGGCTTCATCTCCTCTTTTGTTTTCACAACCTTCGGTCGGTCCAAGGCCGCCAGCGCCTTGTTATTCCTCTTGGTCTCCCTTGCCCTTTCGACTAGCTTCTCACTTGTTTGGTGGCAATAATTTGTAATAGATTGCAGAGGTTGGGAAGGAGCTTGCGCGTTACTGCTCGCAAACAGCTCTCTTCACTCCGTTCACGAATTATTCATTTGTACATTTGTACCTTCTGGTGGATAGATATTTCCACCTTGTCGTCTGTGGCTTGACAGCGGCTGCAAAACTGTGGTTAGGCGGGCTAAAACTTACTCACTGGAAAACTGTGTCGTTAACCTGTCGTACAGCTGTGACCATTCAGTAATAAATTTGCCGTACCTGGCCCACCATTCTTGCACATTTCCCGTCTTTTGTTTGCCCTCAGCTCGCACTCGCTCTCCTGTGTGAAGGCGATGGGATCCTCCTGCGGTCTACTGGCGAATTCGGGTAATTGCTGCAAATCGGGGTTGCGGGTAGAATTTACTCTGTGGATACCTGGGTTACTCAGTCTGTATTCCTCTGCTCTTTGACACATTGCACATTGATATATTAGTCCCAGATGGTTAATCCTCTTGCCCGGCCACATGATACAGTTATTGTGAAAAGTCTGGTTACACCTGATACACTTCATGTGTTAATTTCTCGACCTGGACAAGCGATCCACTTGCAATGGCGACTTGCTACTAATGGCACTGTTTGCATCTTAACCCCAAGCCATCAGTGTAATGGAGCTTGTTGTTCCACCCCAGGCAACGGTAGTGGAAATAACCTTGGCATTGTGCGCATTCAATCAGGTATTAATGGCCTTCGCCATTGCACGAGTCAGTGCAATATCTTAGTTGCTGGTTTTTTTCTCTTTCGACACTTTTGTGTTAGTTTTTGTAAGTATTTTTTATGCTATACAACTTTTGTTTTGAACGTTTTTTTAAATAATGCATGGCTAAGGGGCATTTTGCAAAAAAAATTACAGTTTTCTCGGAAATCTATAGTAATAATGTATTTTAAGATGTCTGTGGTTTTAAATTATAAATTTGATGTTGATATATTTGTAATATTTGGAAACACATTTATAGGAGAATCATTTTAAAAAAAATAATAATAATAAAAACATCTCTAAGATTAATAGGAATTCCACAAAATAATTTTGAATAAATGCTTAAAAAATCCAACATGACCCGATTTCAAATAAAAAATGGTGGAAAACATGTATTTATAAGATTAACTGAAATTAAATAAATTAAAGAAAATTTTTTAAAAACATTAATTTAAATGTTAGAAGTTATATTTAATTAATAAAAATAATACGTATACAAAATTCCGTCTGTTAGGCCTAACTTAGAATGTATAAACTTACAAAATGTAAAATTTACATTGTATGGCAAAAATTTTTGTAAACATATTTATATGTGTTTATTATTAGAAAATGTGTTAACATATTTTTTTGTCTACATCACATACAAATTGCTAAATGTGTTGTGGAGCGTGTTAAACAATACCATAGTACCATAATGATGGTTAGTTCAGATGTATATAGTAGATATTAAGAAGTTCAGTTAAAACTACCTACATATGGGAAGGTCTGCGGTGCAGATGTAGATGTAGATGATGCACGTAATCCAATATGTCTAGTGTGTTTTCACTATTATGTTGGTGAGGTTGTTAGCCATCTCACTTTTCTTATTTACACTTGTGTTGTGCTGAAAGAGAGTGCAGAGCACTAAATACCCAGAGGGGGTTAAAACAAATAAATAGCCAGCATTGGCTGAATATGTTTTCTTTGTTCTTGGTTGTACATGTACCCTTAAACTAACGCATACCAAAATTATGCAGGTCCGGCACTCTGTCTGCCAGTGACCAATGCTGAGAAACACGGCTTAGGCCATGGATGATTAAATTAAACTATATGTGTGATGTGTTAAGCCCTGGATATTGGTGACTTCCCCGATTCTAATTAAATGTTAATTATGTTCATGAATGTGACCTAACGGGATATGTNAGATGATGCACGTAATCCAATATGTCTAGTGTGTTTTCACTATTATGTTGGTGAGGTTGTTAGCCATCTCACTTTTGTTATTTACACTTGTGTTGTGCTGAAAGAGAGTGCAGAGCACTAAATACCCTGGATATTGGTGACTTCCCCGATTCTAATTAAATGTTAATTATGTTCATGAATGTGACCTAACGGGATATGTCNCCCTGGATATTGGTGACTTCCCCGATTCTAATTAAATGTTAATTATGTTCATGAATGTGACCTAACGGGATATGTCACCTCACTAAAGAAATGAACTAAAAAGAAATAAGGCCAGGTTAGGCAGTCTGCTGAAAAGAAGAAAACATGTTTACTTTTATGCACTTGAATAAAAGAAATAATTTAAATGATTAAAACCTATGTCTGAAAACGGCCATACCAGTTCAGGTAGGCTTCGCCGTTGGGCGAGTCCAAGTGTCCCAACCTGGGAGGGTTGCACGAGTATATTCATGAAAAGGGGTGGGGGTAGCCATACTAGATTTGATATTTAATAAAGAATTGATACTGAATTTAATAGGTATGAGGTTCAAGTACTTTCAATGCATTTGGGATTTATTTCCACGCTATTTCATTTCCCTTGGCGTCACATAGCACTAGATTCCTGGCCAGTAGGCTGGTCGACGTCACGTTACTGAGTAAAACACTGGACATCGCGACACAAGCTGCCCCGACGTTTCCTCAAATGTATGGTGCCCATGACAGCATAAACAGGAACAAACCAGCCCCCAGCAAAGGGACACTTAGGTTTAAGTTGCCCTTAAGGATGTCAAGGTGTTTCACCATTATAAAACTTGTTTTGGTAAGTGCCACTTAGCTGGAGGTTGCTTAAAGAAACAAGTTGAAAATATTCTCATGTTGGTAGTGGTGTGTTGCGGTCATGTGACTAAAAAAACTAATAAAAAATTAATGCTGATAAAAGAAAAAAAAATTTCCTGAAATGGTATTTTTTGAGCAAACAAAGCCTTAGCAAAATAATTGTTTTATAGTGGAATATTAAGCCTTTTTAGTTTGCCTGATAAATATTAAAATCAATGCTGTGTATACCAAACAAATATGTGTATAGTCCATTCATGGTTATTTCACGCTTTTCTGTAGCCCTGCTAAATTTCTACTTTTCGTTACCAATTACGTATCATTCCGGGTTTTATTCCCCGCGGAGGCACTCTAGGATTTTTGCATGTGGGAATCCTGCCGGATGATGCCGATGGTATTTTTTGGGATCTCCCGTTTCCTCCGCCCCTTACATTCTGGTGCTGCTCCATTCTCACCTCGCTTCACCCTCATCGGCTCTCAAGACCTCCCTGTTAAGAGCTGCCCAAATCCCTTCACTCTCTCACAGATGCAAAGAGACACGGCTATGATGCGCCAATGTCATGTCTTGCAAAATTACTTACACATACACAAGTCTGTGAGCCAACCAAGGCAGGTGGAAAGCGTCCCACATCCGGAAATTAAGTTTGTTGTATATCTTTAGAGTATAAGAACCTTCCACACTGTGTTAAAACACATTACTTCTCTTTCTCTGTGTTATCTTAGCAAATATTTCCTCTGAGTGCATGGGTTTTTTCGTAGTAGTTGCTGCTCTATTACAGTACGTCGTGACTGGCTTGAAGATTATCATTAGTGAGTTTGTTTTGCTACAGGGCTCAAGCTTCACGCGAGTCAATACTTTTATCATTATGTGCAGTCTGCGGTCACATGGTTTATGCCAGTGGACCTTTACCCTACTTATTTTGGTAATTTCCCCGAGCTTCATCGGAAACAGAGGTTATGACAACTTAAACATTTGTTGTGCTTGCTGATAGCACTAATCAATTACACTAGTCATAAAATTAAAATTATGCATTCTCCTTTTGTAACGTTACAATTAAATGGAAGTAATTGTGCGACAGTCTATAATTCACTTGAAATGTAATTATCAGCAACCAGTTAAACCTTTCTAAACAAGGAAAATAAATTCCTATGTCTGATAACACAATCTGTTATCTTATTGCAGTGATTGTTATAGTGTTGAAAGGCAATCATGAAGTAAAATATTACTTTCCACAAAATNAATCTGTTATCTTATTGCAGTGATTGTTATAGTGTTGAAAGGCAATCATGAAGTAAAATATTACTTTCCACAAAATGAAAATTGTATAAGAATTAATGAATCTACTGTCTTGGCATTTAAAAGCAAATATTTTAACACAGTTGTAAACAGAAACTAGCTGAACTGCAGCTTTGAGAAAACTGAAATATCCTATTGTTAGCAACTGTTTAGTTGTGGTTTACGAGAAAAAAACACAACACATGTTCCATTTTTAATATATAAAATGTGAAAGACTCAAGTGACTTACTAGACTGTGAGTACTTGAGTATCTGTATGTGTGTGTATATATGTGTCAAGAACCAAGATGACAACAGAGTAATTTCGAATTCCCTTCTTATCTAATTTTATAGCTTTCCATCATACATGAAACTTATGTTGCCATAGGCTGGATGACTTTATTCACACTTTGATTAAGTTTAGTCAAATTCTTAGGAACACCAACATGTTGCTATGATATTACTTCTATGTGTTAAAGAATTACATTTATAAATAGTTGAAACTTGGAGCTACTTTACCGACAATACTAAGTTTTCTGGTTACCAAGTCTCTTTTAATGTATGCAGGTAGAGCTGATTTCAACAAGGTTTAATAACAAAATTTAAATTGTGGTTGTGGATCTACGCCATTGCAGCAAACCCTTTCATCACATTTTCTGCCTGAAGACAGGAACAAATGTCAGTTCCAAAACACTGCTGCTAATTCATCTACAAAAGCTGCTGTGTACTTCTGTGTTGCTGTTGTGTTGGCCAGTTTTTTACATTTCTGTGTTTGTATTTGCGTTAAATACCCAATGTTAACTTCATAGTGTTGCCGGGAGATTTTTGTGTTTATCTGTTTATACTGTCGTCGTATGTTATGTAGATTAAAAGCTATTCATGATAACGTTAGCACTTTTGAAAGCCCTGCTATATTTCTTATTTCAGCACATTGGTTGCATATCTTGCCACGTACCTATCAAAATAAACACTGCCACAGCTGGTGTTTACATCAGCTGGCGCATATATCCACTTCATACTTATTAAATAAACAACAAAAAGTAATAAATATTGTAATCAGCGCTATAAACATGTACACATTAGTTTCAGTAAATATTGACTTATGTACACAATTCTTTTTCAGTTAAGGTATAAATTAATGCACTTAACTGTGGTCAATATTTCCGAAGTCATAAAAAAATATGTTTGGTTTAAACATTATTCTTTTTCTCGTGATAAAAAGATGCTTCAAACATTCCCCTTTAAAAAAGGCTGAAGCCTTGTTCTAATTCGTATTGAGTTTCGTTTTTTGTAATTTGTAACTCACATTTTGTAAGATATAGCTGGAACACCACAACATTAAACTGTCTCGCACGCTATGCTATTATGATGATGTTATCTTTATTCCAAAATTAAATAATAATTATTCCTAAAAGTTTTTCGAGGGCCATTTAAAATTTAAAATTAACAAAATGAAACCAATATGATGCAAAATTGTTAATTAACAAACTTGCTTTGTGAAATAAATACTGTGAGTACAATACACAATTTTTTTTTTCATTAACTTTGTCTATAAGTATTTAAACGTTTCAAACAGGTAAAACTAATATGGCGGCAGATTGGTAATTTGTATTTTGAAATTTGTCAGCTTCGAAGCTGTCAAAACGTAAATTACAAAACTGTGTCATAGATTTTGTAGACAAAACGGCTCGCATGAATATTTTGTTAACAAAATGTGTCAATCGGAATATGGCCTGTAAAGCTGAAACGCGCACCCATTAATGTAAGTCTCATACTCGTAAGAAAGGCACACTTTTAGATAATATGGTGCATTTACTCATTCATTCAGAAGCCAATTTAACTTAAACAATTGTTAAATGGCCAAAGAATTATGTTTAACAACGTTTATGAGTAGAATTACAATGCATATATAACTCACAAACAATATTTTAATACTAAAACAATGAACATGTCTTGAAACAAAATTGCTGAATAAAATTGATCAAAAATGTTACAGCAAACTCCCATAGTAATATTTGTCACTCGAGGCAAGTTTAGTGAAAATTCATCCAGCCACACAGTTTTTAAAGCATATAACACCAAAAATCACTTTTCACCTATAAAATTTAAATGCCTACACTTATATAAACTAACTTCACCAGAATACAANACTCGTAAGAAAGGCACACTTTTAGATAATATGGTGCATTTACTCATTCATTCAGAAGCCAATTTAACTTAAACAACTGTTAAATGGCCAAAGAATTATGTTTAGCAACGTTTATGAGTAGAATTACAATGCATATATAACTCACAAACAATATTTTAATACTAAAACAATGAACATGTCTTGAAACAAAATTGCTGAATAAAATTGATCAAAAATGTTACAGCAAACTCCCACAGTAATATTTGTCACTCGAGGCAAGTTTAGTGAAAATTCATCCGGCCACACAGTTTTTAAAGCATTTAACACCAAAAATCACTTTTCACCTATAAAATTTAAATGCCTACACTTATATAAACTAACTTCACCAGAATACAANTTAACACCAAAAATCACTTTTCACCTATAAAATTTAAATGCCTACACTTATATAAACTAACTTCACCAGAATACAACAAAATAAATACCTAACTGATGACACTGTAATTGCATCCACACATCTTACTCAGAATATAATTTTGCCCCAAATTGTTTACCTTGAAGTTAAATCGTGGAAGACAGAAAGGCCTACTCACTGTTCGATATATAAGCTCATACAAATTAAACAGTTTTACAACCGTTATAATACAGTTTTAACACTCAAGGAATGCTTCACGTGCAATATAAAACATTTGCATGGAGTTATTGTATAAAGACGAGCGACATAAGTGCCAAGGTAGTCTCATAAAGTGAGAATCGTGTATAAGCCTACTAACAAATGCACATTACAGATGGGGAATTTTTCCTGTCACAGTTACCTGATTGTCACAGCGACAAGCAGTGACAGATGCTTCGAAGTCACTGCTTCTGCTCGTCGCTCCTCTCACGTTGCGCGGGTCGCGTGGTGCAAGCGATTTGACCTTGTCGCGACGTACTACAAAACGTTACAAGCCATTTGATTATAAATCTCGAATTTAGACTGCGTGGCATGTCCGTTGCTGTGCCGAACACTGGAGCATCGCCGCATTCGGCGCTATATTTATGCAATGAAGTACACTTTATTGAACTTTGCTTGATAATTCGTTATGGAACTAAACATTTTTATTTATTTGTGAAATTTACGATTGNGTACACTTTATTGAACTTTGCTTGATAATTCGTTATGGAACTAAACATTTTTATTTATTTGTGAAATTTACGATTGGTAGTACTGAACTCAGTATTGAATGTTTAATTTTATAAATTCATTACGATCTGCTTTCACCATTCATTGTCATTACTTTCAACAATTTTTAATCAATTACCTATTCAACTCTCTGATTTGTGATTTGTATTGCAAAATGTTGCATATGCACAAACTTAACTATTAATTTGATTCATGTAATCCTGTAATCCACAAATACNGTACACTTTATTGAACTTTGCTTGATAATTCGTTATGGAACTAAACATTTTTATTTATTTGTGAAATTTACGATTGCTAGTACTGAACTCAGTATTGAATGTTTAATTTTATAAATTCATTACGATCTGCTTTCACCATTCATTGTCATTACTTTCAACAATTTTTAATCAATTACCTATTCAACTCTCTGATTTGTGAATTGTATTGCAAAATGTTGCATATGCACAAACTTAACTATTAATTTGATTCATGTAATCCTGTAATCCACAAATACNATTGTATTGCAAAATGTTGCATATGCACAAACTTAACTATTAATTTGATTCATGTAATCCTGTAATCCACAAATACTTTAGCTCCGTCCCTGTCGCTACTCGGTGTGACAACGAGCAACTGCCTTGAGCCTGTGCGCTGTACGCACTAGCACAGTTCTTCCTAGTCGTCACAAGGAGTGACTTGGCTACATAGACTAAAGAGGAGGGAGGACGCTTATTTGTCTTCTGGGCATGTACCCAAAATTTACCTACCCCAAAACATCACAACTTTGTAAGTCACATGGTCAACAATGATGAACGCGTTTGCTTATATCTCAATGTTTAAGTGCCAAGCATTGTTGTATTAATGAAATACTTGTACAAGTTTGAATTTATTCAAAAGCCATTACAAATTGATTACAGGAAACTTAAAAACATCTCAAAAGCACTTGTTTACAAAACAGTGTTCTAACCTCAGACTCAATCCACTCCATTTTTGCTAGCCGTATTGGCAGAAAAGCAGCTCATTGTTGGGACACGGACATTGGTTGTGCGCAGCCAGCAAGTTCGGTTTACCTCATATTTCGTCTATGTTTGGCTAGCGGCAGAACCGGTCGTTCCTCACGGTGACAAGGAGCGACTTGGCTAGCACCAGCGCCGGTTGTTCCTCGCAGTGACAAGAAGTGCTTGCCTCACGCCAGTGCCGTTCGTTCCTTTGTTGTTAACAAGAAAAGNCGGTTGTTCCTCGCAGTGACAAGAAGTGCTTGCCTCACGCCAGTGCCGTTCGTTCCTTTGTTGTTAACAAGAAAAGCTTTAAGCTTTGCCTTGGGTGTGCACTGTTCCTTGTGACAAGGAGCGACTTGTGCCACGTATAGTGCCGGACTTCCTCCTAAGCGAACAAGGCACCTGCCTAGGGCACTAACCCCGGGTGAGATTATCCGAGCGAGGNCGGTTGTTCCTCGCAGTGACAAGAAGTGCTTGCCTCACGCCAGTGCCGTTCGTTCCTTTGTTGTTAACAAGAAAAGTTTTAAGCTTTGCCTTGGGTGTGCACTGTTCCTTGTGACAAGGAGCGACTTGTGCCACGTACAGTGCCGGACTTCCTCCTAAGCGAACAAGGCACCTGCCTAGGGCACTAACCCCGGGTGAGATTATCCGAGCGAGGAGAAAGGGGCCTCTGATCTGGGGACAAACTGTTTTATTTATATTTTATTTATCAAGAAAATCAAATAGTAAAGTACAAATATAAAACAGTAATTAAATTAATAGAGGACACAGGACAAGACAACCTTATTTATTATTACAGTAGCCAAAATTCTTTCGCTGAGGAAAAAGTTTGTTGTGTGCACAGCACTTACAATTAGCAAATTTTGTATGCTTCCTATGTTTGATAATAATAAAAATAATGAGTAAAAATTATATTTGTTATGTTATTATTATATGTCTAGGTCTGCTTGTCTTCTCTATTTTCNTTTATTTGTTATGTTATTATTATATGTCTAGGTCTGCTTGTCTTCTCTATTTTCTAAATTAAAAACCGTTAATTAAATATAAAATAAAATAGGTTATTTTGTTAAATTACAAAAAAAGGGACCCGGACTCTGTAATTGCCTAGGGGGCCTAGGTCGTTAAGTCCGGCCCTGGCCAGATATACTTTTTATATCATGTNTGTGCACAGCACTTACAATTAGCAAATTTTGTATGCTTCCTATGTTTGATAATAATAAAAATAATGAGTAAAAATTATATTTGTTATGTTATTATTATATGTCTAGGTCTGCTTGTCTTCTCTATTTTCTAAATTAAAAACCGTTAATTAAATATAAAATAAAATAGGTTATTTTGTTAAATTACAAAAAAAGGGGCCCGGACTCTGTAATTGCCTAGGGGGCCTAGGTCGTTAAGTCCGGCCCTGGCCAGATATACTTTTTATATCATGTNGCCCGGACTCTGTAATTGCCTAGGGGGCCTAGGTCGTTAAGTCCGGCCCTGGCCAGATATACTTTTTATATCATGTAGTGTACACGCCAAAAACCAAATCATATAAACGACTGCCATACAATTTTTCATGAAAGAGGTTTTAAGTTTCATAGTAATATATAATTTTGGCTTCAGTATCAGAATTATTTGCATTCCACAAATTTTCAAAATAGAAAATTTTAACATTAGGAGAGATTTTCTGCCTTAAATAATATTTATGTTTGCTAAACACATCACAGAAAGTGAAATACAAACACTTTCTCAAGAAAATGCAATAATGAATTTAAGGTTTAGTTATAAAAAAGCAATTATCTTTTCAGAAGGGGAGATTGCCTATAAAGGCCTCCATCCTTGTAACATGACATTTAGTGCAGTGACACTCCCCGTAAAACTTCACATCAACCTTAACAAACATTTGTTAATCAACGGGGATGTCACCAATGTGTTTCAGTTAATTTATACAATTTTTCACCATTACAATAATATTACGTAGTGTTCATGTTATGTTTTACCATTCAGCGTTTGACGTCGGTTCTCATCACTTGTGATGGAAGCCGACGTGACTCGTTCAGTTCGTCTCGGTACTCGGACCAGAAAGACGGCATTGGTCGCACGCTCCGCGAGCCCCCTTGGCACCATCATTTAGGCTGTTATCACTTCGTAGGAATAGTTAACTTAATTAACTGGAACATTTGTTTCTCTTTGTACTGTACCGAGGGGTGATTCACCCGCACTCTCACCGGAGAGCTTAATGCTACCACGTATCCACATAAATCCACGCTTATTTTCACACTAAGGTCACCGGCAAGCCGTAAATGCGGGGTCCATTTTCTTTCATTATTCACATGTAATCAAGAGCAGTGAATAAACCGTTTTACACAGTTCAATGTGTGTTGATTAATTGTAGCACCCCCCCACAATTTTCTAGCATATTTCAGGCGTACGAAAAGGTCTACAGTCTCGTCATAAGGTGAAAATAGTTTAACAATAAGTACGTGACAACATCTGCAAACTGATGTAGGACTCCAGGGCTCCCTGGGCCGTCGACCGAACGATCCACATCACTAACTCTCCACTGGGTTATGGCGCTGGGCAATTCTACACTCAACCAGCCAACCTCGACCACGTCAAGCGCTTGCCTCGCGCGTGTGCCGTTCNTATGGCGCTGGGCAATTCTACACTCAACCAGCCAACCTCGACCACGTCAAGCGCTTGCCTCGCGCGTGTGCCGTTCGTTCCTTTGTTGTTAACAAGAAAAGCCTTGCCTTGCATGCAAGCACACCCATTTACTGGACAAATTCCCACCTGCACTTCCGCTTTTCTTCTTCCAGTTATTNTATGGCGCTGGGCAATTCTACACTCAACCAGCCAACCTCGACCACGTCAAGCGCTTGCCTCGCGCGTGTGCCGTTCTTTCCTTTGTTGTTAACAAGAAAAGCTTTGCCTTGCATGCAAGCACACCCATTTACTGGACAAATTCCCACCTGCACTTCCGCTTTTCTTCTTCCAGTTATTTTGAACATCTCGTGACATCTAAAAAATTAATTAACATGAAAGTACCAATAAACCAAATTGAAATAAACTGACTAACATTAATATGTATAATACCTGACTGTGTAATTTGCGTATCTTTCTCTGTATCTTTNAAATTGAAATAAACTGACTAACATTAATATGTATAATACCTGACTGTGTAATTTGCGTATCTTTCTCTGTATCTTTCCAACAGAAACGTTGAATTCCAATTTTTACTTCCAATGATATTTCATATCACTTAAACATGCAGCATCTTCGTGCATTCACACACGTTTAGCAATTATCAACTACCTGCGACTACTCTCAACTGCTGGGGTTCAGCACGAGTCTTGCGAATAGGTCTCGGAGAGAAGAGGTTAGGTGTGGCCACGTGACAGCCAGACTCTTAGACAACCACTCTCCATGAGTCTGGCCTGCTCTCCTAAATTTACCTCTCGGCACTGCATCTACGATGCGGGTACTCTCGAGTGAGTGAGTGAGTGAATGAGTGAAGAGATTTGGGTGTCTCTTAACATAGATTAGAGGACTTGAAAGCCGATGAGGGTGAAGCGAGATGAGCATGGAGCAGCATAGGAATGATAGGGCGAGGGAAACGGGAAATACCCGAGAAAACCTGCCAACCAGTGGCATCGTCCGGCACGATTCCAACTTGCGAAAATTCGGGAGCCACTCCACCAGGAATCTAACCCAGTTAGTCTTGATGGGAGGCGTGTAGTCTAACCACCACACAACTGTGGCCCCGTAGAAGCTCCTGAGAATAAAAACTCTTATAGTGGACCCATGACTTAATTTATCTGCATTGGCATTGTGACTAATGTTATGAGAAATAAATAACCATATCTTTAACACTTTATTTTACGAAGCAGATCTTATGCAAACTGAAATGCTAGAAAGGTGCAACCAAACATTCTTGATGCCTGTGTTAGTTATTTGCATAAACTGATTACAAAAAATAAGTACAAAATTTCAGTCCCTGATCAGTTTTGAGAATGTATGTCATTCAAAAACATTCTCTCTGAAAGACAGAATGGTATTTTTCCAGGAAATTGGAAAATAACAGCTAAGCTGTGGATGGTGGAAGGAGGGCGAAAGAAGGCTATCCCACTAGATATGGAGTTAAAACTAAAGTTACTTGATAAAACAATTGGTAATCCAGTAAAATATAATGCTGATAATTACCAGCTCATTCTACAAAACTCTATACATACTTGAGTGTCTACAAAACTATCTGAAGATCAATTTGGTTCAAGATGAAATGATTCTTGTGTCTATGACTATGCATTGCTGTTAAAGATTTACTCTGAGCTGTACTGTTGTGCAAAAGAACTGCTTTGTTACATATCCTAAAACANTATGCATTGCTGTTAAAGATTTACTCTGAGCTGTACTGTTGTGCAAAAGAACTGCTTTGTTACATATCCTAAAACAGATATTGGAAATATGTAGGCCTAGTATTACATTTAAGCAGGTAGTGCATGCAGAGGTGGATTTAAATGAAAGATTTTGCAGCCCAGGGTTGCAAAATCATAGAAGTGACAAGGTTACGAAAAACTTTTTTTTATATAAATTTAACATTATTAAGGTCTCATTTATTCTACAAAGGTAACATTTATGTATTACATGCACTCCACCCATGGGGTGGATCTGCATATGTGGATATGCTGTCTGGTGTTTTTTTCCCCATCACTCAGTTGTCTCCTCAAATATATATTTTTTCTTTTGTTTTGCGCTACCATTGCAAAATTTCTGAAAGGTTTTTAGTCTGCAGTTTACAACGAAAGCATTTTGTGGTGAGGGGAAGACTACGATCACGAGCGCTGTGGGAGTCTGAGGGAATTGGAAGGGAATGGGCAGTAAAATTTGTGTAGCCCCTTTAGCAGAAATATTATAAATCTGCTTCTAGGTATATGTGATTCAGAATTATTTCCAAATTTATTGAAAACTAGTCACTTTGCTACAAATATTTGTATGAATCCAGTCTCGTTTTATTCAGTGGAAAATAAAATATTTATTTTATGAACTAAACAGTAAAAATTATATCACTAAATGAACACCTTGAAGATGTGGACATGAGCTTGCTTACACCAGCTTTTCGTTTCCAGAGAATCAGCAACATTTTTGTGCAAATGTGGTGTGTACTTATGATAAGAATAGTTGAAAAACTAATTTCATAGAATTGTACAAGTGTAGGAGCACAACAAATTTACACTACACTAGCACGAATAATGAAGTGAAGAGATTTGGATGGCTCTTAACAGTGAAGTCTTGAGAGCCGCTAAGGGTGAAGCGAGGTGATTATGGGGCAGCACTGGAACGTAAGGGCGAGGGAAAGCCAGCAGCATTAACTGAACAAAGTACTCTTGAACTGTCCACACAGCGCCATGTGCCAGTTCTGTGGATGACTGTTACGAATTTGCAACCCAGCCAGGCAGGCAAGGTGGTTGACTCTTGCCCTGGTGCCACTTCCCCTCCCTCACGCACACACAGCTCGGGAGAGAGTAAAAACAAAGTCAGTCAAAGCCCGCTCAGGGATGAGAACCATGGATGACGTTGCTATCTATTCTAGCATCGCCAAAGCTACTCTGAAGCTCAGGGTTGGCATCGAGCCAGCTGCTGCCGCCTGCTGGTCTGCAACCTACCTCACAAAATGCGAAGGGGAAAGCCGCCCAGCTTCTGTCGCTTTGGCCATCTCCACCATTTATCCGATGGCTTCTCTCTCTGTGACCTCTCCGCAACCCCACACCCCCGTGTAGGTCCTGTGTTCTGGGTATAAGTAGGACCCGCAGACCAGAGCTCGAGGCTGATTCTCACAGCGCAGTTGCAGAATGACACTCTGCCCAGCCGTGTACTGACTTCATCTACCAGCTAGCCAGCACCAATTGTAGAACGTCATGATCCCCGACATCTCACCGAAGCCACCTGCGTTTCTCAACTACCTAGCTAGCCATGCAAATAGAGCTTACAAGTCAGAGTTCCGACTTCTGGGGCTACCCTTGCCCCTCACGCCAACATGTCTTCCGAGATTAGGCGTTACGCCAGTTGGCAACTTAGCATCGACCCCTTAGGCCCTAGTCAGGGTATATGTATGTTTACTGTTTCGGCAATAAACAGACATAAACCAATTTGGCTGATTTATCACTCGCAGTTACCATTTTTCTCAACCAGTCTCCTGCTTCGTCCAAGAGAAATGCTAACACTTTTGCAGGAGCGGGCACGTTCAGCTACTCCCTATTCCTTCCTTGCCTATAAGGAGCACCGTCTCTGCCCACTCGGCTGTTGCACCCTTCTGTAAGTGTTTGGGTCTGCTAGTCACTTAATGCCCAGCCAACACACTCACAGGGAGGCCAACAGCCACCCCTGTCAGGGATCTACGTCTCTTTGCAATGCTTGGATATATGGCGACTTCCCACCTTACTGAGTAACACAAGAGTGGTCGTCACTATTCTACTATTGAAACCTTCAGTAAAGTGCTTGGGTCTGCCGGCGACTTCCCGCCCGCCAACACTTGGTGAAGGCCATTAGTAAGGCTTACCCACGCCTTCTTCCTCTCAGACCATACCCGCCCCTATGGAACTCTACTCTCTATGCTATCTTCCCCATTATGCCTAGCCACAGAGCTAGACAGGATCAAACTGCCAAACAGGAACTAGCACAGATTGGAGGCCTGGTAGAGGACGAACAGTGTGCCAACCATGTGTATTACTGGAAAAGAGAGGCAGCAGCTCGGCAGAGAGATACATCGACCAGCGGAAGCATAAATCTACACTACGAGCTACTTTGGCATGTCCCCCTTGCCATTGCCTCCTACACCACCTTGTAACTAGCCCTCAGCCGCAGACAAGGTGGTTCTCCCGCAAGCGACATACCTTCCCAAGTTCAAACCCGGCCAAATCAAACTATAGCCACTCCCTGTGCCCAGGAGCCATTACAGAGCTGGCAAAGACAACAAATTCCGCTCCCAGAAACAACCCCATCACAACTTACTGAATACTGCAACTACTCTAGCACTATGCGGCTTCGCAGCGAAGCAGTTTCTAGGTGGCCATGGCAGAGGAGATGGGGATTCGTCATATATACGTGGAAAAAATACAGTTACAGCCCTTGCGTAGTGTCTCGCCTGCTGCGAGACTGAATTTTAATTTCACACACAACAGAGCCCCACAGAGTTAGCACTTAATTGAGATATTAATTAACAGATATTATCTTCTACTGTAAGTAATTCCAGCCAGTGGCGCACCACACTGACAAGCGCACTTAATTTTCTTCTATTTTGTAAAAAGGGATTTCACAGTGCCTAAATTCAATTTTCCATACCCCTTTTTAGTCACGGGTTAACTTTAGGTATACTCAAGGAAGTACTCATGGCCCCAATCACAGCCATGGCTGGCCAATCCCCATGTGCTGCGATGCATAACTCCTTGCATTACTTCCCTTCCTCATAGGTGTATGAAACTCATCCTTAAGACACAATTAGACACTGTGCCTTCCTCAGATGTACATATAACACTTAGATNCATAGGTGTATGAAACTCATCCTTAAGACACAATTAGACACTGTGCCTTCCTCAGATGTACATATAACACTTAGATTAGGGAAATTTACAAAACAAATTGTTCAGGGTGATTTGCTGCAGTTGTACTTCATGTTAGGTGCTTTAGCTACATGACTTACCACAAGTCACTGCTGCTTAACACTCACGCTGAACTATCCACCACAGTCATGAACTGAGTAACTTAGAGGCTGCCTCTCACCCCCTCCCCACCAGCTGTTTGGCAACGTAGGTCATCTTGTCCTTGAGATCNCGAGTAACTTAGAGGCTGCCTCTCACCCCCTCCCCACCAGCTGTTTGGCAACGTAGGTCATCTTGTCCTTGAGATCTGGTATATGGTGGCTTCTTATCCCAGCACTATTGTACATTCATGTCTACCTCCAACTCCCTTTCATGCCAAGGCACGGTATACCTCTGTCGCCCTTCGGCCATTTAGACAACACAAGGAACTGCCATTTAGCTCAGCTGGGTGCTTGGGGACTAGCAGATAGTGCTGCTTACAGTGGGCACCACCGAGACTTGGAACAGGAATTGCTATTTAATAAAATTTCAGCAAACACAAATAATCACCAGTTTTCGGAAACATAAGATTTTCATATAACTCCTCTTGCAAACTACTTCACTGTGAAGGGTAATATTGTATTGTTCGCTTATTTTTCTTGTATCAGTTAAAAAAAGCAAGGAAGATGGCTGGCCTGCATCATATGTCAACGTTTGTTCAGCAGTGACATTCATATACACACCTATAATTCTGTGAGCAAAGAGACATGGAAACACAAGGCATAAAACTAAAAAACATGACTCGACTTGAAACTCAAGCATTTAAGAGGTGTTCAACTCAAGCTCAACTTGACTTCAAAAATTGATGCTTGCAAACCTCTAACTTACCCTTCTTTTGTGTAATACATGACTGATTACCTATTGTAAACTCTGTAAAATATGACAGACATTTATATTAAATTATATTTTCTTTTCTTCATAAAATACTTTTCATACCTAGCAAATGCACCACAATAATGAGGAAACTAAAATAACTGGAACACACAATTTCCTCCACTTATACTGTAGAAATTACATTATTAACATAACCACAAAGGTCAGAAAGCCATTATTCTATATAATGCAAGGTGTTTTGTACTTGTTCAAATTTCTTTGTGGTTTTCAGGGTCGTGCCTGTTTAAGATGTGCGACTGTTACAAAAAGCTGTGTCGCATACAATATGATGAATAAAAGCAGCAGTACACTTTTTGTATGTACAACTTATCCATTGCATACCCAACTGTATTATGTAACTCACAACTTTGTTTCACTTTGTGGCAGGGTGACCATATGGCTGCACAAGTTATTTTCTCAAACATAACAATGTGAAGTAGGCAGTAAAATGCACATATATAGGTGTCTGGGTGATGCTAACGAGCAGCTACTTCAACTGACCAAACTGGTTGGTGAACTGATGGAACATATCGAGCTCGTTGGCGGTGATGCTCCTCTTAGCACCACGCAGGGCATGTTGGAAGTCTGCGATGGTGACATCACGTGCCACGACCTAGCAACACACAGTCCCTATCACCTGCTGCAATCAGCCTCACACTCACTTCTGTGCTCACACAGCGATCCAACGTTGATCATTACATTACACTCCTAAAATACATATTATAAATGCATGATACACACCACGAAAAGATAAGCTATACACAAATTAAATATACTTTACTACATTATTAAACCCAATACCTTAAACTTTGTGAATTAAAAGTGATTTTGCAAAAGCTGTACATCTTGCGTGGCTGATCTACCGTTTCAATATCAACCTTTGAAACAGCTCATATTTCAACTAAAACACTTGATAGATACTTTCAAACACTCTTTGTGATCACGAACCACTGCAAGCAAGCTGAGCAGCTCCCACAATTCACAGAATATGAGAAAATGGATTTCCTGTACAGCAAAGATTTGAACATCAAGAGGTATACACATGCAATTACAATTTAATCAAGACTAAGTGAGTTTATGATGTGCCAAGTGGTACAGTTTGTAGCTCAACAAGTCTGTCCACTTACACACACTTTCACTCTCTCTCATCCACCCACCCTGTCACTTATCCACTCTTTCATGAACCCACCCACTCACGTGCACACTCTCATGCAACACCAACCCACTCACTTGGACATTCTCTCATGCACTCATCCACTCACTTCCACTGTCTCATGCACTCATTCACTCACTCCCACTGTCTCATGCACTCATCCACTGACTCGTACTCTCACTCTCTCTCATGCACCCACCTATTAACTTGCATTCTCTTTCATGCACAGACCATCTTGCACACAGATTCTCATGCACTGATCTTCCTTCACACACTCTCTCATGCAACCACCGTCTTTCATACAGATTCTCATGCATCCATGCATTTACTTGCACTCTCTCTCTCGTGCACCCATTCACTCACTTGCATACTCTCCCTAATGCTCCCGTTCACTCGTAAACACACCCATCCACTCACACTCTCTCTCTTAAGCATTCACCCTCTCACTCTTATGAATGTATCTATTAACTAGCACACTCTCTCATGCAACCATCCATTCAATTGCACACTCTCTTATGCACCCATCCTCTTTTACACAGATTCTCATGCACCAGCACACTCACTCGCACACCCTCTTTCATGCACCCATCCACTCACATAAAAACTCTCTCATATGCACCCATCCACTCAGTCTCTTGTACACCCATCAACTCACTCACACTCTCTTTTTGAGACACCCATCCACTCACACTCACATTCTCTGATGCACACATCCACTCACTCGCACACAATCTCTCATGGACTCACTAACTGATTTGCACAATCTCTCTCATGCATCCACACTCTCTCGCTCCGATGTTTATGCACCCACCCGCACAGTTGCACAACCTCTCCATACTCTCTCGTGCTCTTATACACCCATCCTTTTTCATACAGATTGTAATGCATTCACCCATTCACTCTCCCACTCACTCGTACACTCTCTCATGCACCCACCCACTTACTTGCACACTATCTCTCAAGCACCCACTCACTCGTACTCTCTCTCTCTCTCATACACCCATCTGCTCAGTCACGTACTCTCTCATGCATGCACCCTCTTTTACACAGATTCTCATGCACCCACCCACTCATTCGCACACTGACTGTCATGCAGCCATCTACTCACTCGCACACACTGTGCCCCATCTATAACCAAAAGATAATACAGGGACGCATGACGGCCAGGGAATGGGACGTCACGTAGGTTTTTATTCTGTGCAAGTCAGGAACGCAGGTTACGGTTGGACTCTACTGGGGAGGCATCTGTACTATAGGGCGATGGCCTCGCACTAGTCCCCTTAAACAGAGTAGGTCATGACAGTCACTGGCAGGGCACAAAGTCTGTAAGTGTGAGGTGATGCCTCCAGGAGTCGGGAACACGTGGGATGGCTGGCTTACCACTGGTGTTGGTACTCTGGGGCAGTCGATGGCTCTTCTCTGACGTCAGCTTCGGCTGCAACTGGTGGCTGGGAAGGCTGTCCTTAGTGTCCTTGGGCTGTTGTCGGGTCTGCAGGCTGGTAGGAATGGGGTCGGCCGGTGTTGACGTCACAACTGGTGACATATTGAGGGTCTGCTCGGCAAACAGTACCACTCCAAGTGGGAGAGTGACCCCACGGCGTAGAAGCTCTACCGCTGGGTGAACAGCTCCAGGAACCCTAATCAGGAGGCCGAAGAGGTTGGTGGGGAGAGTAGTGAAGTGATGTTCCACTAGGTATCGGGTGGCCTGTGCTCTTTCTCAGGGGGTTAAGCAGCTGAAGGCTGATATAGGCTGATTACTAAGGGGGTGACGAGATGTGAGAACAGCAGCTGTTTTCCGTGCATTTCTCCTGCCTCCTCGTCGGTGGGCGAACGTGATGAGCAGGTAGGTTACTATGGTTCATCCTGTGGAGGGCGGCAGTTAACAATCCCCTAGCTAGAGT
>NQII01001111.1:5704-19649 GCA_002778355.1 Clitarchus hookeri | reverse complement strand
AAAGCTAGCTCGCCATCATCAAGCGCTCGTCCATTCCCATCCTAGAACTTCTTCACGGTGAAGTTCATGTCTTGGGCCCCAATGGCCTGAGTGCTAAGAGGTACCACACCCCACCATGTGGTCGGGCCTTGGTACTATCTATCGGCCCAAGCCATCACAGCAGATACCCCTTTGACAGTCGCTAGAAAACTGTCTCCCATAGGGACCGGGCGGCAGAGCCCAATACGTTTAAACAGGGGTGGCACGGGAAGCCTTGGGTTGCCATGGATGTCGAGAGGCTATAAGAGACGCATCATCCATCCTTTCCGGAAACCGGTAAGTAGGTCGGGCTCGGTTACCATAGCCTAGTACTGCCACGCCGCCTCAAATGTCCAGCCTACACTCCCCCCACCGGGGTGACCGTTCGATCCTCCCCCCACCGTATGTGTGCACCAGGTACCTCACGTACCTGATCCACAGTAAGGGCGGCCGTCGACTTTGTGGTGTATGTGATGTACGTGCAGTCCCACTCTATGCCGGTAAACTGTTGCCAATCCATGGTCCCCTGCCTCTCCCTTCTAGGATGATGTTTACCAGTTGGAGGAAAGAGCACACGTTCACTTCAGAGCAAGGAAAACAGAAGTCAGCTGAAATACATGTTTTACTCTCACGAGAATAAAACACGGTGACCCCTGCTATCTCTACATACATTATGTGTTCAACGGACTTTGCATAACGGCAAGACAAGTGGAGAGGTCTGTAGGCTTGAGGAGCAGACAAGAGAAACAATTAAGTAGCAGTGAAAACAAATGAACACTAATTGTGGCTATTACTGCATTTTATCGCATATAAGTCGCCTGCGCATATAGGTCGCACCAGTATTTTCAAAGGATGTAAAAAAAAAATAATATTTATCGTTTATAGGTCGCGCTCATTGTTGTAAATCCTGTACAACACGGCCTACGCCACGGGTGGCTGATGCACGTGACCTTGGCAAAGGTCGTGTGGCAGCTGTGTCCTTGCAAGCAAACGGTGTTGCCAAGTGTACAGCGCAGAGACAGTGCACCGCAAGTTTGTTGGACGTAGTTCGTTTGGAATGTTCGGATATAGCGCTCGAGATGCAGTCTTGACTGCCGGAGTTTATATATTTATTGGAAAACAGAAATAACTTATAAACATGTAATTTAATTTGAAGTGATATTTTTACG
This sequence comes from Clitarchus hookeri, assembly GCA_002778355.1. Lineage (NCBI taxonomy): Eukaryota > Metazoa > Arthropoda > Insecta > Phasmatodea > Phasmatidae > Clitarchus > Clitarchus hookeri. The sequence continues at coordinate 18,462 of NQII01001111.1, read as the reverse complement.
ACAAAAATTTTATCAAGCTTTCTTTTTATATATTTCAAGTATTTTTAACGATTTATGTTAAAAGCAAAAGCCTAACCATTATTTCTGCAGTTTATCTTTGTAAGTTTTAAATAAACGTGCAAATTTTGGAAAGGCATAAGAATTTTTCCGTTACATAATTCCCTTCGCAATCCTTAACAGAAATAAATATTTTAAAAGAGTCAAAAGGAATCGATTCTTGCTCAATAACTGATAATCAATTAATTTCTAAAGCTTTCTGTGGAGCATAAGAGATAGCAGCACATTAGGTTTGGTTCTTGAGTACCAAATGTTAGCAGTGACTTACACGTCTTTCTCTTATATAGTCTTTGCGCCGCACGTAGTGTTGTTTTGATGTTGTGGCAATGAAGACGTGCGACAGTTTCTTGATGGAAAAGCAATGTACCTACACCGCAGGTTTAAAAATGAAAGTGATTTTGTTCACTGAAGAGTTTGGAAATCAAGCCGCGGGCTGTGAATTCGGAGTAAATGAAAAGTTAGTGCGGGGCTCGAGGAATTTTTTTCACTTATAAGTCGCACCCCGAGTTTTCAATAAAATTTTTTTTAATAAAATGTGCGACTTATATGCGATAAAATACGATAGTCCTGAAGGGATACAGGGTACCACGTGTGGTGAACGTGTCGGGTGTGGTGAACTTGACGGCAAGTGTCAGGGGTAGCGATGATCTTCGGCNACGATAGTCCTGAAGGGATTCAGGGTACCACGTGTGGTGAACGTGTCGGGTGTGGTGAACTTGACGGCAAGTGTCAGGGGTAGCGATGATCTTCGGCTGCACTGGTAGAGAAGGCATCGGAGGTAGCAAGTGCTGATAGAACTCTGGAAGCTCTCGGGAGAATCCTCAGGAGGACTTTGGCTGTAGTAGAGACCTTAATATGACCGATTCTAAGGCTGACTAGTGGAACAACAGGCGGTGTTGGCTCCTCAGGGAGGAGGGCTTGGCAGAGTCTTAGCACTAGATAGTGCTAGGGCGAGCTGCCTCACCACAACCGACATTTGTGCCAGGCACACTGCTTTATATTCTGTTTGGTAGAGTGTCTTTCTGGGTCCCTTTGGTTATCTTCGGTCGCCACCCTTTGGGCTTAGGTCGGCGGCGACTCTGCTGCCATCTCTCGTTGGGGTGGCGGTAGGGTGGTTTGGCAGCTATGTGGGCGATGTCTGCCGCTTGCTTAGGGACAAACTCCTGCATGCTGGCGGCTGCCTCTCAGCGGGATTACAAACGGTGGAGGAGATGGCGTGACTTCCTTTTATTATGTTGGCGCTGACTTTGAAGGCGGTCAGTCAGGTTTTATTTCCCTCGGAGTGTGTGACGTGCACGTGACGATGCAAAGTTGAAAACAATAGTTGATAGGAAGCATTACGCATCAACAGAAANCGTGCACGTGACGATGCAAAGTTGAAAACAATAGTTGATAGGAAGCATTACGCATCAACAGAAATAAAATATCAACTTTCACAAATATACAAATGCATTGGGTCCTTGGCACAAACAACATAAGACAAATGCCACAAAAAAATAACAAATTTTTGGGTCATACGAAAATAATGAATTTACCAAAGGAACCTGCAAAAATAAATAGAGAGCAAGCAATATAAACAAATATACAAACATGCTGGGTGATCGTACATGGCACAAAAGAAAGATTCATATAACAAAATATACACTGAAGAGCCAAAAAAAACTTGTACACCTGCCTAATATCATGTAGGGCACGCAGAAGTGCCGCAAGACGATGTGGCATGGACTCGACTAATGTCTGAAGGTATACAGGAGGCAATTCACACNTAGTACTGCCACGCCGCCTCAAATGTCCAGCCTACACTCCCCCCACCGGGGTGACCGTTCGATCCTCCCCCCACCGTATGTGTGCACCAGGTACCTCACGTACCTGATCCACAGTAAGGGCGGCCGTCGACTTTGTGGTGTATGTGATGTACGTGCAGTCCCACTCTATGCCGGTAAACTGTTGCCAATCCATGGTCCCCTGCCTCTCCCTTCTAGGATGATGTTTACCAGTTGGAGGAAAGAGCACACGTTCACTTCAGAGCAAGGAAAACAGAAGTCAGCTGAAATACATGTTTTACTCTCACGAGAATAAAACACGGTGACCCCTGCTATCTCTACATACATTATGTGTTCAACGGACTTTGCATAACGGCAAGACAAGTGGAGAGGTCTGTAGGCTTGAGGAGCAGACAAGAGAAACAATTAAGTAGCAGTGAAAACAAATGAACACTAATTGTGGCTATTACTGNGTAGGCTTGAGGAGCAGACAAGAGAAACAATTAAGTAGCAGTGAAAACAAATGAACACTAATTGTGGCTATTACTGTATTTTATCGCATATAAGTCGCCTGCGCATATAGGTCGCACCAGTATTTTCAAAGGATGTAAAAAAAAAATAATATTTATCGTTTATAGGTCGCGCTCATTGTTGTAAATCCTGTACAACACGGCCTACGCCACAGGTGGCTGATGCACGTGACCTTGGCAAAGGTCGTGTGGCAGCTGTGTCCTTGCAAGCAAACGGTGTTGCCAAGTGTACAGCGCAGAGACAGTGCACCGCAAGTTTGTTGGACGTAGTTCGTTTGGAATGTTCGGATATAGCGCTCGAGATGCAGTCTTGACTGCCGGAGTTTATATATTTATTGGAAAAAAGAAATAACTTATAAACATGTAATTTAATTTGAAGTGATATTTTTACGACAAAAATTTTATCAAGCTTTCTTTTTATATATTTCAAGTATTTTTAACGATTTATGTTAAAAGCAAAAGCCTAACCATTATTTCTGCAGTTTATCTTTGTAAGTTTTAAATAAACGTGCAAATTTTGGAAAGGCATAAGAATTTTTCCGTTACATAATTCCCTTCGCAATCCTTAACAGAAATAAATATTTTAAAAGAGTCAAAAGGAATCGATTCTTGCTCAATAACTGATAATCAATTAATTTCTAAAGCTTTCTGTGGAGCATAAGAGATAGCAGCACATTAGGTTTGGTTCTTGAGTACCAAATGTTAGCAGTGACTTACACGTCTTTCTCTTATATAGTCTTTGCGCCGCACGTAGTGTTGTTTTGATGTTGTGGCAATGAAGACGTGCGACAGTTTCTTGATGGAAAAGCAATGTACCTACACCGCAGGTTTAAAAATGAAAGTGATTTTGTTCACTGAAGAGTTTGGAAATCAAGCCGCGGGCTGTGAATTCGGAGTAAATGAAAAGTTAGTGCGGGGCTCGAGGAATTTTTTTCACTTATAAGTCGCACCCCGAGTTTTCAATAAAATTTTTTTAATAAAATGTGCGACTTATATGCGATAAAATACGATAGTCCTGAAGGGATACAGGGTACCACGTGTGGTGAACGTGTCGGGTGTGGTGAACTTGACGGCAAGTGTCAGGGGTAGCGATGATCTTCGGCTGCACTGGTAGAGAAGGCATCGGAGGTAGCAAGTGCTGATAGAACTCTGGAAGCTCTCGGGAGAATCCTCAGGAGGACTTTGGCTGTAGTAGAGACCTTAATATGACAGATTCTAAGGCTGACTAGTGGAACAACAGGCGGTGTTGGCTCCTCAGGGAGGAGGGCTTGGCAGAGTCTTAGCACTAGATAGTGCTAGGGCGAGCTGCCTCACCACAACCGACATTTGTGCCAGGCACACTGCTTTATATTCTGTTTGGTAGAGTGTCTTTCTGGGTCCCTTTGGTTATCTTCGGTCGCCACCCTTTGGGCTTAGGTCGGCGGCGACTCTGCTGCCATCTCTCGTTGGGGTGGCGGTAGGGTGGTTTGGCAGCTATGTGGGCGATGTCTGCCGCTTGCTTAGGGACAAACTCCTGCATGCTGGCGGCTGCCTCTCAGCGGGATTACAAACGGTGGAGGAGATGGGGTGACTTCCTTTTATTATGTTGGCGCTGACTTTGAAGGCGGTCAGTCAGGTTTTATTTCCCTCGGAGTGTGTGACGTGCACGTGACGATGCAAAGTTGAAAACAATAGTTGATAGGAAGCATTACGCATCAACAGAAATAAAATATCAACTTTCACAAATATACAAATGCATTGGGTCCTTGGCACAAACAACATAAGACAAATGCCACAAAAAAATAACAAATTTTTGGGTCATACGAAAATAATGAATTTACCAAAGGAACCTGCAAAAATAAATAGAGAGCAAGCAATATAAACAAATATACAAACATGCTGGGTGATCGTACATGGCACAAAAGAAAGATTCATATAACAAAATATACACTGAAGAGCCAAAAAAAACTTGTACACCTGCCTAATATCATGTAGGGCACGCAGAAGTGCCGCAAGACGATGTGGCATGGACTCGACTAATGTCTGAAGGTATACAGGAGGCAATTCACACCATGAATCCTGCAGGGCAGTCCACAAATCCAATCTGCACCAATTTGAGAAAGGGTTGCACGTCTGTCACGTTTAGTGATTCTCGTCAGTCGTTGTTTGTCCCGTTCTTTCATGATCTTTTTCCGGCCGCAGCGATGTCGAAGATGTGATGTTTTACCGGATTCCCGATATTCACGGTACATTCGTGAAATGGTCGTACGCGAACATCCAAATGTTATCGCTACCTCGGAGATGCTATGTCCCATCTCTCGTATGCAGACTATAACACCTCGTTCAAACTCACTTAAATCTTGATAAACTGCCATTGTAGCAGCAGTAACCGATCTAGCTGCCGACCGCATTGTGTTACTCTGATTGGTTCCATACCTCTGTTATTTGCATACGCACGCCTATACCAGTTTTTTTGGCTCTTCAGTGTATATACGCTATTCTTGTATTGTGCGGTCTTATGACAGCGTGGTTCGTAGTGTTATGTAGAGTTGAGTTCGTGTGATTAGTTTTCATTCAAAATTAATTTTTGGCTCCTCGTTTTAAATTGTTATGTTTAGAGTAACTTGGTTGCGGTCGCAAAACTTCAATCTTGGATGAAAAGGTTAAATGTGTTTTGTAAGTTTTAAGCAGTCTGTATCAGCTCGTCACGTGCCTTTGTCTTTAGTAATGCTGGTCTCATTGACGAGTTACAATAAAATTAATGCGCCATGTCCCATAGGCACTTCGCATGCAGGGTTTTAATGATTATATGTGTCATATCACACAATGATCTTCCTTGTTCTGGTTACTCTTTTAATCTTCTTTAGATTTTGTATTTTGGTTCATGTTTTAATTAAGTTCATGGCTTTGGTAGGCCCGAAACGGCACCAGTGTAACAATATTATTTTTAGTGGTATTTTAATGTATTTCAATGTATTTTGTTAATGCAATCTCGGCTTTGATAGACTCCATACGGCACCTGTGCGCTGCTTTGTTGTAAAGTGTTCTATATAACTGGTGTTATTTTTTAATACTTATTGTATTAAGGCCTTGGCGGTTCTCAAAATTTTAAGCCTGAAGAAACATGATCTAACTTGTATCCATGGTTGTAAAATTGTATGGTTGTAGACTTAAATGGTCTTTAGTATAAGCCTTGTTGGAATTTATGTTTTAAATAATTTTAAAGAGTTTTATGTGATTTTGGCAATAAATCACTTAATGAAACAATTTCTTTGCCTTTTGTAAATCATGTGACAAATAAGCCACAGCATAATTAAAAACATGTAGGCTCTGAGGAAAACTAAATTTCAAATAAATAAAAAGATGTGACTTGTGGTTGTGCATTACTAAATCTTTTCTTTGTATTTATTCATATGTAAACACATTTAAAGACAGTTCCGAACCAATAAGTCTTGAGAATATTCAAGTATGGATAACATAAAATCTGAGAACATACTAGAGACCACGCAATACAACATTAAAGATTAGTCCTTGAAAAGTCTATCAATAGAAAATATGGCAATAAATTAATGTAAATGAATTTATGATTACCATTTTACCGGACTTCGAATAAATAATGAAAAGTAAATTTGCTGCTCACAGCTTTTAATTATAAAAGAGGCCCCCAAACAAAAGGTAAATTACATAATTAAAATTTAATGGCATGGATGACTTTAAATACCATTAATCTGAATTTGCGAGATATTATGATGAATGCACAATAAAAAAGTTTCAATTTCACTCTCAACCATGTAAAATATTATAGTAAATTTTCCACATATTGATAAAAAAATATATATATTAAATGTAAATTTAGGAGACCGACCTAGCTGAATGGGAGAATCGTCGAATCCACAGAAACAGTCAAGAGTTATCCCACGGGCAAGAAGATGACATATCCACTGTCAACCCACAGAATGAAGGAAATCAACTAAATCTTGATTATGTTGCCACTTGCAAGGAAAGGGACAGGCAGCATGCAGAAAATATTAGGTTGATATGTGCACCCACAATAAAACAAATGTATAAGCCAAAATATTAGTGAGTGAATAAAACTGGTGCATGAGGAGATGCCAACTATAAGCCTGAAGTGTTACTCACCGCAGAGGGGAAACAGAAAAATATCCAAGTGGCGAATTACATGTTGAATCATCAAAAGAGTACACAACCAACAAATTTTATATACTAGGTCTAGTACCAACTAAATTGTAATGCAGGAGAGGAAAAACACAGACAATACGATGCAGTATAGGTGTAAGAATGCATTTATAAAGATCAGATCACTTAAATACTAGAATGTTTTAAATATATATTTTTCTTTACAATGACTCAGAAGTGCCCTCAATATATTCTCCAATAGAGAAACCACAATAGAATATTATATAAAAAGTGTACAATATAAACACACAAAATTTTCACAGAAGGAGAAATTGGAGATACTGACTATTACTGTAATACTGAGGTTTAAGGAATTTTGTGTCGTGATGTCAATCAAAAGAGAAGCATAACCCAAAAACTTGAATTCTCTATGCCAACATGATTTTATTAAGACTCCTAACAATTACGCAGATGGGCCAGGAGAAACCAGCGGTAGGCGGCATCAAGAATTATTAAATTAAAACCGGAATGACTGCAGCAAGCATGTGGCACTTAAAATGTAAAAATGGAAATATTAAACTCAAAAAAAAGGAAATAGGAAAGAGGATCTAATTGCCAATACCCCAAGCTTGCTCAAAATCTACAGATAAAAAGTACTTTGAAAATTGACCGGACAAAGAAAAATTATTATCTCTAAATAGTATAAAACAAAATTGCTTATCCGTGTGTGTCTGTGTATTCACTTAGTACTTCTAAACTACTTGATGGATTTCAATGCGGTTTTCAACATCATTTAGAGAATTTCTTGAGGAAGGTTCCAGGAAAAGGCACATGCCGCCCTCCCCCTCTCAATCATGTCCTTCACGCTTTTATCAGAAGGGGCTTTGACTTCATGTGCTATTTTGATCCTATGGATGGCTACATCCCGCCTTGCTGAGTAACATGTGAACGGCACTCCTCCTTGTTGTTGGTCCTTTCTGTGGAGTGCTTGGGTCTGCCGGTGACATCCCACCCAGCCAACAGTAGGCATTCCCTATGGATGTGGAAAGTGAACCTTCCAAGGGGACTTGGAGCAGCCAGTGATATCCTCTCCTCTCCAATAACCAAGGAACAGCGACACATACCACGAAGGCATTGCACCATGAGGGAAGTTACCACCCTCCAACCATAGGAGTCATCCCCCTCCCTTTTTTTTATTGGACATATCAGGCTGTGTCCACTCCTACCAAACACCCGCTATTACCCCCTTCTGAGCTGTCTCCTGACTACATACCACGCCACCATGATAAAGCAGCCAAAACGATGCTAGATCTAGTTGGAAGCCTGGTGGAAACAGAGCATAGCACCAGCAGAGTTTACACCTGGAAGAGGAAGGCAGCAGCACGCCAGAGGGGAACTACCGTCAGTTTGACCAGCGAGTGTAAGCCTGGAGACCTAATTGCAAAAAAACCCCAAACATAGCTATGCACCCATCAGGGTTCCTACGCAACCCATTCCAAGCAGTGTTCCACCCCAGGCCAAACGGGCTATCATCGAATTGCCCAGAGCTCGGGACCCCGTACTTCCTAAAGAACCTGTCAAGATGATGCCTGCTTCCCAGATATCAGGGGGAAGGCTTAGATGCCGAATGACATCATTGACCAAACACCACCCGCTAAGTATAGCGTGAAGCTCTTTTTACTCGGCACCCAACATGGGGCCAACGGAGGCTACATGTGATTAGGTCTCTCAAGACAGAGAAACACCTGGGATAAGCCCTTGTGAGCCACTGCTGCTGAGCCACATTTCCGACCTTGGGGAGTCAGGATAAACACATGGTGTCAGTCGAGAATGGACAAGGCAAAGCCCAAACCTGTGCTGTGGAAGAATGCCTGGGAGCAGGCCGTTAATACATTACATGCGCGCACTGCAATGCAGCATTCCAATGTAAATGCTTAAGCTGGATGGATCAGAAGAAGGATGTTGAAGGGTCAGAATACCGCTACACCAACTGCAGAGACAGTCACTGCTGTTGCAACCACCTAAACTGCCCAAGATTTCACATATACTGCATAGCCAACCACGAGTGTGTGTAAACCTACAAGCACCTCTGCCTCGGATGGGGAGATAGGGCTAGGGTCCTGGAAGGGCTAATTTTCAAGTGTCCAATCTGCCGGACAACACCAGAGAGAGTTCAACCCGACCCGAACCTATAGCCATTGTGTGTCCACCAGCCCTCAACCAGCTGCCTGAATACACAGGAAAACCACAGAAAGAACCTAGGGGTTTTCCCCATGCATGTGCTACCAAATTCGAGTGGATCCAGCTGCCAAAAGCCCTACGGGTACTAAAGGCAAAAGTGCAACTTCAGGGCAAAGCCGAGAAATGGTGGCACAAATATGGAGAATTCATCACTAACTGGGAGAAATTTGCTTAACAACTTACCGAGCACTTTTCAGGCCCACGCGTCATGGCACGACTAACCACTAAACTTTACAGCCAATCCCAGAGGGAGGGACAAGAAGCTGAATTGTTTATTTGCCAGAAAGCGCTAATCTTTCAGTGGGTATACCCCAGGCGTGAAGAATTGGATGCCATGGAACTGATCAAATGGCTAATAGTTCCAGAAATTTGCTTGCATCTACGAAGCCCTGACACATACACATGAATGCACGCACACTAACTCTTATAATTCCACATTTCCACAACTGAAAACTTCCTACAACAGCCACAGAAAACCAGTCCCATGAAGGAGTGTTGGGGTTGAGAAGAGGGAAGGGAGTAAAAGAGGTTTTAACTTGTCACGTACACCCAGAATCATGTAACTACCATGTTCGTAACTACAATTTCATATAACACCGATATCACCAGCTCATCTGACACAATATTTTTTAATGATCTAATGTCAAGACATTATAAGGCATCCCTGCCAAATTTGGTTCAGATCTGTCAAACAGTGTAAAACTGAGATACACAATCCCATTTTCAGGGGTGATGGCGATTTTGGGCCCAATGGGGTTCTGGAGCCCATTTTGGCTTACACAGGATTTTAAGTCGACTACTGTAAAATTTGGTCCAACTCCATAAAATGGTGTGGAATTGTATAGAGAACAAACATACTTACATCTACAGTTAAGCCCCAATAAAAATTATGAAAAAAATAAAATATCTTTGCTAAAATGGAATAAATTGCAATGAAAACATAATAAAATACATTTACTGGCCCACTGCAATAAAATGTAGGTATTTCTCAGTAGGTACCCTTAAACCATCTGCTGAAAAACAAAAAAAATTTGGTTAAAATCAGTTTAAAACTCTGGCGGCGGTGATTTGAGTTGACCGCACACGCGCCTAGCGTGTTAGACTTTGCGTGACACATGACATCACAAAGGGCTCCTTTGTTCTTCACTCCTACCTACGCACCCGGGCAGCCATCCTCACGTACCTAGCTGCCCTCCCGCCCCTAGTGCCTGACTGCCATCCAACCACGGACGCATAGCCACAGTGTGCTGCTATGGGCTGTCAGTGTGTTGGATAAATAAAGGCATGATTGGATTGTGATGCAGCGTACCAACCATTGTTTGTTTATTTATTTGTTTCATTTTAGTGAGAAAGATGGCCTTCGCACTGGCTAAAATTGTACGCTGGTAAAAAATATATCCATAGTACGAGCCACAATGTTTACGTTTTTGTGGTGGTAAGAGTTCCACGGCCTTGTGGGATGTATATTTCTATCCGAAAGACTTCTACTTATTGAAATTAATTTGTATTTCGTTAATAAATTGTCTCATTTTTGTACAAAAAGGCTTTCAGAAATGGATTTGACTCGTTATAAGGTAAGCTGCGCACAATGTTAGAACTTTTTTTAGTTAACGTGAAATCGTTTATGGACTTGTTATAATATATTTTTATTTAAAATACTTATTATTTAAATAAATAAAAATTTTGTTAATAAATCATTTAAATTTTGTACAAAAAGGGTTTTGGAAATGGATTTCACACTTGTTAAAATTTAGGCGGTGCACAATGTTTAAACTTTATTTACGTTAATTACAGATCGTTTATGGAAGAAGAAAAAAAAAACCCAACTTGTTGTTGTTGAGAGTGTTAAAATAAGTAAATTAGAATTTAACGAAACAGCGAAATAGTAAAACCATTTTCAGTAACTGTGGCATTTTGGTAGATAGGGGTTCCACTGAATACATACAAAGTTTGACTTTTGTGTGTGTTTATACAGTGCTCTCTCGATGTACCAAAAATGCATGTACCGACAAACCGTATCCACTGTTAATTTTCAGTGATCCCGGCAAAACTCCTATATTAATTGAGTCAGTTATTTCAGAAACAACACATGTAACAATTTTGGCCATTTTGAGTTAGAAGTGGATTTGTATACAGTTTACCAAGAGGCATCGTTTGGTGCATAAAAACCACCCGGTGAAATCTAGTAGTGAAGTTTGCGTTTAGAGCNACCCGGTGAAATCTAGTAGTGAAGTTTGCGTTGAGAGCAGAAAAAACACATGGGAATCACTTGTGTTGTTTCTGCAGTGTAGGGAAATAATAATTATTTTTCTTCTACTGGCACACCTGCTGGCAACATTGTTTTTGTAGTAGGTTACAGCCAATATTCTTACTATCAATTTGTTAGTTCTCGCTCAGTTTTTCACAGTGCTGTGTTTGGACGTTAATGTTTGTGTTTTTGTCCGAAAGTTGGGTACCTAAATCATGTCAAGTAGTGATTCTGACGAGTGCGTACCAGTGAAAAAAAGAAAAGGAGTGATCAACAAAGAAACTTATCACAGGAATGTAATCCGGAACTCAAGAGTGAAGGGGATTGTCTATCAGGCCTATTCGGGTAAGGAAGTTCCGCCTAAGGTCCAAAAGACCTACCTTTGTAGTTGTGCCAATCGGTGTTACTTCAATATCTCAGAGGAAGCCCGAAACGAGTTGTGGAACTATTTCCACAGTTTCGTTAGTAAGAATGTTTAAGATGTGTTTTTGCAAAGTGTTATTGAGAAAAGGGCGCCAAAAAGGAGACGCAAAAAAAGGACACCTTTACAACAACAAGAAAGTGATAGCAATGATATGAATGAAGGTGGAGGGGCACCTTTTAAAAGCACTGATACTAGTTTTACAAACAAACCCAAGGAAAAAAGTTATTTTTTTACTTTAACATCAAGGTTGACGGAAAACTGCGACCAGTTTGCAAAAACACGTTTATGACATTGTATGGTGTGACTCCAGAACGCGTTCGTCGTCTCTGCAAATTGTTAGTAGAAAACCAAACTCCAAAAGACTTGGGAGGTTTGAACCGAAGCGGGAACGCAATAAGTAGTGACATCTGCTCAAAGTTTCATAACTAGATTTCCAAGTATGAGGTCAAAGAAACTCATTACGGTGGGAAACCAAAAAAGTACTTGGATGCCAGGCTCAACATTAAAATAATGGACGAGATGTTATTACAAGAGCACCCTGAATGCGTGGGTGTCGTGAAATACAGCTTTTATTGTATGTACATTCACAAAAATTTTGACTATTCCTTCGGTAGACCACAAGTGGACGTCTGCTCTAGGGCTGAGCCGATACCGGTACCGATATATCGAAACCGGGCGATATCGTAATTATCGGAACAGTTTGCAATTCATGTTTGAATCGCCAATATTATAACCGATATTTTTCCCAAAGAATTTAAGATGATGATGTTTTCATCTTGCCATAATTGGAGTGGATTAGCACACTATTTGGTTTTATTAAAGTAATAACCATTTTTAAATTGACTTTTACTAAAGTACCTAATTGGCTGTGTTTATTTTTAAAGCAAAATTAGGCATGTTTTGCATGATTGTTTACAAAACATGTATAAAATAAAACAATATTAACCGCCATTTGCGTTTACTGAATTTTATCTTTGAAGGCAAGCTTGCCGCATGAACGAAACTTAACATTTAATCAGCCTAACACATATATAATATTATCAATAATTAATATTTATGATTACCTCCATAAATATTTTGTCTTAGTAGTTTCATGTCCAACCGCGAACACGGCGACCCATAAAAAAATTATGTAATCTTGTAATGTTGGTAACATGCTGTACATCACTGCCCCCGCCGTTGGTTTGTTTGCTGTTGCTGTAGTTATATGACGGTGTTAGGTTAGGGAACGAACGTGGTGAAATTATTTACGTGTGCCAGCAAAAAACAAATAATATGGCTCGAAGGAAATGTGACGTGTGGAATTTTTTTACCCTAGGCAACAGGCAAGAATGTTTGCAATATTTGCAAATGTTTGGTTTCGAGAGGCGGTACATCAT